>JASDQU010588052.1:21119-48710 GCA_032191745.1 Picea mariana | reverse complement strand
TTCCCAAAGTCCTCCGAATGTAATGCACACCCATCCATCTACGTCCTATTTTGGGAATCAGCCAATGATGTCTCCCCACACGCAGAATCCATACACTGGCCATGGCCATGGTTTTTACCAGAACCCAGGCCAGCAGCCGAACTTTTCCTGGAAACCTAGTGCCAGTCAAACTCCAGGCTCCTTTTTCCTAGGTTATCACCAACAACCCAAACTACCTTTCCTGGCAACCTTGCATTTTCCAGACTTGACAAGGTTGTTGAATGACCCTATCTGTCATGATCTGCATTGGCGTCCTATGCCGATGAAGTTTCCTTCGAACATACCAAAGTTCAAAGCCAAGCCTAACAAAGATCCAGGCGATCATGTGACTACCTTCCACCTTTGGTGCTTATCTAACTCGTTGAAATATGACTCTGTACAATTGCGATTGTTTCAATGTAATCTCATTGGGAGTGCCATGAAATGGTACATTGAGCTCGACCACTCAAGATACTCTTCCTTCGGTGAATTTGCAATGGCCTTCCTAAACCATTTCCAATTACCTGTGAGATACGATGTTGGCACAGAATTGCTGGCCAATTTCGCACAAACAAAAACAGACCATATCTCTGATCACATCCAAGAATGGAGACGCTGGAAGAGTTTAATTAAGGTACCAGTCCCACCAACATTCCTACTTGAGTGGTTCCTTAAGTCTTTGGTCCCGCAGTTATCCAAAGATGTCGCGACTTCAGGAGTGTTCTCCGAAGAAGATGCCATCATGAGAGCTCAACAGGTTGAGCTCATCTATTCTCAGTCTGGTTTATTATACGAGATCTTGCCTAATGCACCACGCTCAATACTTGATAAAACAAGACAGAGAGCTGGACCACATGCCGATGGTATTGTTGGTTCAGCAAAAACAAATCTCGCTGAGCAACTGACGAAGCAGTTGCAGCAATTCTCTATACAACACACAGCGGCCAGCCAAACTACTTTTTTGGCTGCTCCCCCTACTAAAACGTTGAATGTACACATAGTACAATCGACAAATCCAAAGGCCATCCAACAGCCTGAAGGAAAGAAAAAACAACGAAAGAAGGGTAAGGGGGATAATAAACCCACCGATAATGCTGGTGGGGGAAGCATTGATAAACGAAAGGCGAGGTATCCATGCAACCTGTGCGTGGAAGACCACCTGACCCACCTATGTCCCCATCTTGGAGAGGCCCAAAAGTTTGTGACACAACAACAACCTGCTGTGTTAACAAATCCATTTCTACATTGACAAAACCTAACCCAAGCCTCTACAAGTGTGGAAGGGGGTAATCAAGGACCCTCTCCATCTTCGAACAATCCCACATCCGCAAATGTATATATGATGAAGGGTGATGCTTTCATATCCACTAGAGCGCATGACTACAGTAAACCAAGCACTTCTGAGAAGGGCAAAGAAGTCGGACTCCCATCTCTTCCTCTACAGATTGAAAAGAATTTGGGTGAAACAATGACATGCATCCCAAAAGGTGCGTTCAAAAAATCTTCTCACAACCCAAATGCAAGGGCCGCCCAAAACTATTATGTGGTGGAATATTTGTCTCAAACCCCTTGTTCGATGTCCTCTTTGGAGGTCCTCCAAAGCTGCCCTTCCCAGAGGAAAGATTTGTTAACCGGTCTAGGATCTACCAAGAATTGTAATCCGGGTACCATCATGCTAGATACAACCAACTTAAAACCTTGTCTGCCTTACCACGTAGTGTTTCAGATAGTAGTGGCTCACCCCATGAAAACTTTTACTCGAAATATTTTCTGCATGATGGTTGATGAGGGTGCCTCGACATGCGTTATGTCATTGGCATGTTGGAATTCCATTGGCCAACCCATTTTGTCTCCGTTGCCTACTCTTCTCACTACTTTTGACGGTCGTTCATTCCGACCACATGGTATCATTCCCTCTTTTCCCATGCAATTGGGATGGAAGATTGTGTGTGTTGAGGTAGAGGTAGTCGACACATCCCTCGACTACAATCTTTTGTTAGGAAGGAGTTGGACTTATTCCATGCAAGCAATGGTTGCTACAGTTTTCTGGGTCTTTTTGTTTCCACATGAGGACCAGATTGTGACCATTGATCATTTGTCTTTCTCCAGATTTGACCCTTCATTGGAGGTGTTTGCGGTCCTGATGATTGATAATCCTCAACTAGGTGTAGTCAATGTAGGGGTTGGTTTGTGCCCATATTTGATGGGTACCTTCAATTACCCGCCCCCTCAAGGCGATTTCAAGTTCATATCCGACCACCATAAGGTTGAGATTTTCCATGTTTCGTCATTTCGCATGACTTACTTCACTAATCCGTGGATACTTCCTTCCCCATCGACCATGATGGAGGGGATAGGGAATCTGGGCATGTCCATGCCCTTGTCCGTACCTAAAGTAGCATACTCTTTAGTCTAGCAAGCTTCAGCCAACTCAAATCCAACTCCTGCACAAGAGTTCGATCCTCTTCTAGAGCCTATTTGGGCTCAAGGTTCTCTCGCTAACACTGATTCGTTATACTTAGTCTTTCCCTTTGACGAAACAATGACTAGTCCAGACAAACCCTGGGATGATCTTCATCACAGATCTTTCTTTCTCCTAGAGTTAAGAAGAATCGAGGCTAGAGAATTCACCTTGACTATGATAGGAGATAGGTTTTGTCCTATTAATCCCTTAGCTATGCACGAGGTCTATGCTGAGGCTAATATGGAAACCATCACTGAAATCATACCAATCAATATCTCCAGAACCCATGGCGTCATGGAGAATGTTTTCATCGGAGCTGACTGCTCCCCCGAAGAGATTCAAACTACACAGATCTATTTAAAGAATTCTGTGACGTTTCTGCCTGGTCTTACGAGGAGATGCCAGGCATCAATCCAAAAATATTCGAACATGAAATCACAACTTATCCAGATGCCAAGCCTGTCCGGTAAAAGCTTCATCCAGTTAACCCTAGGAAAGAAGTAGCCATTAAGGTTGAAGTTGAGAAACCGTTAAAATCCAGTTTTATCTATCCTATCCATTTGACCCAATGGGTATCAAACCCCATGCCAGTCAATAAAAAACAAGGCACAATTTGTGTATGTACAAACTTCTATGATTTGAACAAGGCCTATCCCAAAGATAATTTTCCCACACCATTAATCGACCAGATAATTGATGAATGTGTGGGTTGCGAGGCCTTCTCTTTCATGGACGATTTTTTGGGATATAACTAAATACAAATCAAACCCGAAGACCAGCACAAAACAACATTCATCTATCTTTGGGGTACATTTGCATATCGTAAGATGCCTTTTAGTCTCAAAAATGCTGGAGTGACCTTTCAACGGGCCATGTCTTTTTCTTTCCATGACCTTAAGCACATAGTCGAGGACTATTTGGATGATTTAGCATCTCGATCTCACAAGAGAACGAATCATCCCACACACCTCCGACTTATCTTTGAGCATTGTCGCTACTTCTGGATTCGCTTGAATCTAAACAATTGCAGATTTTGTGTAACATCAGGATGTTTGTTAGGTTTCATAGTGTCAACAAAAAGGATCATGGTCAATCCTCTCAAGGTTGAGGCAATAATTCAGTTACCCCCCCCACGCACAATCCTTCAACTTCAAAGTCTATAGGCCAAGGCAAATTTTTTAAGATGCTTCATCGCTAGCTATGCCGAGATCACCAAGGGATTTATGCGTTGAATGAATAAGGACGTTCCTTTTTATTAGGACGATGTTGCTCAATGTTGTTTCACAGCATTGAAACATGCCCTCACCACTGCCCCTTTGCTTTGGCCACCTAACTATAATAAGGATTTCTTATTATATTTGGTTGTAATAGAGTCAACCATTGGCATGGTCTTAGTTCAGGAAGATGACTTGTTCTCAGAATATGTGATCTATTACCTAAGTCGAGGTCTCGCAGGACCGGAACTCAATTATTCTTATATCAAAAAACGTGCATTGGTGGCAGTCCATACTGTTCAATGGTTCCATCATTATGTTCTGTTTCGCAAGACCAACGTCATTGCTATCGTGAATCCATTCCAGTATATGTTGACACGACAGGTAATAGGTGGAAAGATTAGTATATGGATAGTCATCCTCGAGGATTTTGGCATAGATTTCATTTCAACGGAATCCAAAAAGTCACTGGTCTTCGCAGAACTTATTTCAGAACTTCCAGTTGAGTCAAGTGATGTTGTGCCCGAATAATCACCTATCAGAGGAGATATGGTTTTGATCACATCTTCGGATCCATGGTACGGAGATATACTTATCTATCTCCAGAATTTGAAGTGCCCCGCCTCTGCTTCTCGTGATGAGCGTCATCATATATGCCACCAGGCTAAGAATTATCTCATACTCGATGATACATTGTATCAGAGAGGTGTAGACTACATCCTACATCGATGTCTCACTCACGAAGAAGCAGTTATCGTGCTTAATGATTGTCATACCGGATCTTGCAACGGTCATTTGTCTGGGTTGGCAACAACCCAAAATATTCTATGAGCAGGTTACTTCTTGCCGACACTAATCAAAGATTGTATCGAATCAGTCAAGAAGTGCCACCCATGCCAGATCTTCTCTCGGAAGATGAGGGCACATCTCGCTCCTATGTTTCCTGTCATCACAGTTGGTCCCTTCACCAAGTGGAGAATTGATTACACTACCTACAACCCCCCTTCAGCAAGGGGACACCGTTACATCATCATAGCCGTAGACTACTTCACAAAGTGGGTCGAAGCTATGCCAACGTTTAAAGATGATGGGGAGACTGCAACTCTCTTTTTATTCAACCAGATAATAGAAAGGTTCGGCATCCCAAGGGAGATTGCCACTGACCATGGCAGTCACTTTCATAACTAGATGATGAACGAGTTAACATCAAAGCTTGGGTTATGGCAAGAACATTCATCACCCTACTACCCCCAAGAAAATGGTCAGGTGGAAGCTGTAAATAAATCTTTCAAGACCATCCTACAGTGAACGATCAACTCAGCCAAGTCAAATTGACATTTGATGTTATACTCGGCGTTATGGGCTTACCGAACATCTGTTAAGACTACAAACGAATTCTCACCTTTTGAACTCATTTACAGGATGGAAGCAGTCTTGCCTATCAAATTTCAGATCCGGCCCCTAAAGTTGGCAGTACAATTATTGTGAGACACTTCTCCACTTGAAGAGCGATTATTATACCTGGAGCAACTCAATGAGCAGCGTCGTGATGTGGCCCTGGCCAATGAGGCTCACAAACATAAAGTCAAGTGTCAGTATGATAGGTCCATTTATCCTTGTATTTTCACTGAAGGTGACCTTGTCCTAGTCTACGACCAAGATAAGGACCCCCTGGGGGCAGTAAAATTCAAACCCATGTGGTTCGGACCTTTCATCATAAATGAGGTTTTAAAAAAAGGGACTTATTGTTTGGTTGATTTTGAAGGGAATGCTTTGGCATAGCCTAGAAATGGACTCTACCTCAAGAAGTATTACTCATAGGCAGGTCACCATGGGTAACTTTTTGTATTATATGTATAGTCTTTGTACTATTACTTTCTATTTTTTTTTTAGTGTTATGGACGTGTCATTTTGATGTATCTTTTATCACTGTGGTAGATGTCAAGTGAAACCGAGGTGTTCATTGGGTATGTAGACGATGCTAGCTGGCACACTCAGAGGTTTGCCTCCAGAGCTTGGGTAATTTTTACACCTCGAGGCCAGTTATTATCTTTTGGAGGTATATTCTTAGGTGACACCACAAACAATGTCGCCGAGTACAGTGCATTTATTGAGTTGCTTCGTGACGCTCAGTCATTTGATATCTCTCATCTCCGGGTATATCTCGACGCTCAGCAGGTTGTGTCTCAGTTAAATAGAGTCTACCATGTTCATGATCCAACTTTACATCGACGATTCCTTAGGGTACGTCTCTTAGAATGAAGCTTTGATTATATTACATATTTTCATGTTCCTAGGAGATTAAATCAAATTACAGATACTCTAGCTAATCGAATTTTAGATTGGCATATTTCACACATATGAAAATACATACACATAAACATGTAAACACATTTTTTGCAAAAAAAATCCATAATCCACAAAACGACATAAAAATCCATATATAACATCATAGTCACCAAAGTACATATATGGACACAAGCGCCTCAAAATATGACCAATAATGAGTCACGAGGATTATGCCCTCAAAAAATATATACAAGTAGTTCTCTCGACACATGAAAAGTCTAACTAAAGTTAGGGCCTATGGGCCCTGTTGTACTAATCTACAATGTTTGCCAAACGCCGAAACAATCATACCCACGTCCATGGTGCCCCCACTACATGAGGCTACATAGATGGTGGCAGGTCCTCAATCTCTGCCATAGAGACTGTGCGAGTGAGCATTGTAAAGTTCCACTCCACTCATCTCAAAACCCTCTCAGCCTCCCCAGATGGAAGATCTCCTGCTGTTGTTGGTCCCCCTGCAGTGACAGGTGCGGCCCTTGGCCGAGGATGATGCATGTTCCTCATATAGTCATAAGGTCACACCTGTCCCACATATGCACACAACAAACACATATCCATCAAATACTCTGGTATAAAAAAATGATATATAACAAAAACAACATAAAAATTACATATGTTTACCAAAAAAAAATGAATGATGGAAACTTACCCATCTCTCCTCGCTCCTCACCAAGAGGTACTGGTATCTCAGAATCTCTCGAAAAATCAATCCCAGCATAAGGATAATCCTCAATGACTAGGATATGTCGCAACAACCACGTGAAGAAATCATCGTCAAAGGACTCATTGGTCTTTCCACCACCCTGCCGCAGCAGTAACATTGCCCATCTACACATAGCAGGAAGAGAGGCCTGATGGCCTTGTACCACTACTCGAGGACTAAATCTCGAAACTCTCTCAAATAAGAAAGAGAATAGAATGGTCTCGAACCCGAAGTTCCACTGCGTCCGCAATCGACAATCTATCAACTGCCTCTTCATACACTCTAACAATGTGGTGCTCCAATCAAATATTTGTGCATTTAAGAACTGGACTGCATAGTTCATCTGTGCATGGGACGCCTGATGTAGAGCCGCAGAACCAATGATTCACCCAATAAGCAACACTATCGCTTGTAGCGATAAGTCAGTGATCTTTCTTCTGGCACCTGTGAGCTCGAGCAGTCTATACCAGCCTCACAGTAAAGACCTATCAATTCCGCTATGTTATGCGACCCATCAATTCCGCTATGTTATGCGGCCCCGTAGGAAAAGTCCAGAAGTTGACTGGTTCCCCTCTCCTGGAGAGTCCAGTTAAAAAATATATGTCCTTGGTTGTGGGCACCAATGACTGCCCCTCTAACATGAGTTCCTCTACACTTGGATGCCAATAGTCAACCAAGGCATTCAGTATCCTAGGTTGGGCCCGCATAACAGGACATAAGAAGAACTTGAGCAACCCACATTGCATCAAGGCAACCACAACATTGGGGTCTTCCTCGACCAACTCACTTACCTCCTCATGCTCTCTTTCTCTCCGATGGACATACATCCTGCAAAACATCAAGGTTCAGGAGGGTTAATCCTTGTTTTTAAGATTTTTTCATTCAATAAGGGGGTCCACGCATGTTGTAATGCTGACAGTCGCGTGTACATGCGTGCATAGTTTACTCTGCCTGAATGTACATGTGGCCTATCTTGAGATATCTCACATGGACCTAGGGCCAACCTTTTAAAGGTAAATGCCCCCCTAAAAAATGGAACCCAATGTCAAAATAAAGACTTAAAATGAAAGATAAGAGAGTTTGTACTTACTTGGTCCAGATAGATGGTTGTTTCGTCCACTGTAGCTCTTGGAATCACCACTTTTATCAAAGGGGGTGTTTTGGCTCCAGAGTCAATTTCCAAATCAGCAATGGTGATAATGAGTTGTCATCTTCTATTTATAGACTTTTTGGCTTCTTTTTGTCATTTTTTTTGGTCCCCCTTATCATTTTCTTTAAAACGAAAACCATTTAGAGTGATTCAGGAGTTACATTGGAGGGGTATGGTTAGGTATCGGGACATTTTTTGGAATTTTGGGTAACTTTCGATGGTCCGTGGAAAAATCTCAGATGATCAACTTGAGCATATAGGTTAGGTTTATACCCTAATTTTTGTATCTCGTTGTCTTTATCCCTTTGGCATAGGATCAATCCCATCAGGTTGCAACATGGAACTATCATTGCTTCTTTAGAAGTGTCGCAAGTTGGTGGTAGAGATTATCGGAACATGGATGCCCTAGGTAGATCGTGGTTGCATTATGGTGTCCATGTTGTCTCTAATAACTGTAGGCTTGGGATTCCTTGTTGTTTTACGAGTTTGAGCCTCATTTGCATGATTCGTTTTCACGCTTGACCTCACCCTCAGGACTCCCAAAAGATATAACGGGTCCTCTTTTAATCCTTTTTCAAACCCTCTAAACATGAAAATATTGTCAAGCGATCTTGTGGCTTTTCATGCTCGTTAAATTGAAATTTGAAGTCATGTTTGTCTGGCGGTAGTTTACCCCATTTTCGGTTCGGACGGTCAACTGTACGAACAAAGGTATACTCTGGGGAACTTCAGTTCTCTAGAAGAGTACTCTCAGGTTTCATTTTAACCCTTTTTCGGGCCTGGGGGACTAAATTTACAAAAAAGGAACCCCCACGGAGTCCATAGTTAAGCTCTTTTCAGACTCCCTAAAATTGAAAAGATCGCCGAGTGACCTTATTCTCTCACACTTGTTAAACTAGTCCATAAGAACATTCCTGATGGAGTCCATAGTTAAGATTTTTTTAGACTCCTTAAAAATAAAAAAATGGCTGAGTGATCTTGTCTTTATCACACTAATTAAAATGGTTTTGAATAGACGTCTTGTTGGTGCTATTTTACCCCTTTTTCGAACCGACTAGACTACCTTCGAAAAAGGTACCCCAATGGAGTCTCCTTTTATGTTTTTTCAGACTCTCTAAATATGAAAAACTGTCGAGCTTACCTTATTTGGGCTCGTTAAACTTACATCGAAGTACATTACCATTGTGTGTTTTATTAATCACATTTGCATACCCACGTCTTTGGCCTAATGCCGGCTCCATGTTTCTCTCAACTGAACCATATGAAGCATGCCTTATACACAAGCCCTGTAGCACTTTGGCTCTGCATCTTGACACCTTTGGCCCCTGGAGGATTTTTCCCGAGTGTCCTTTCCTTGCATATGTTCCTTTTCCATGAGCATCCCTATGTTCCGTGCACTTGGAACTAGTACGTTTGTGACACTTGATCCTCCTTTGTAACATAACATTATTTTATTCGTTTTTCCAAAATCAATGAAAAAGACAAAAAATTCAAATATACCCCAAAAAGAGGAAGGGAAAAATATTTTCTTTATTGGAAACACAATAAGTCACCCTTGGATAAAGAACATATGTATGTTTGTTCATCACACTATGGGATTTAATACAACCTTAGGAAGTTGTTCTCGCTACATAGAGTTGTGTCCTCCTCCGTTTGGTTATTCTTCCAAACATATGGAGAGTTTGCATTGCCTCCTGCCTCGTAAACTTATGATTAATGCCATGCTGCCTGAGTCTCATCATTTGTCATGTTGGTGTCCAAGCGAAGTTTTTACCAAGCCTGATTCAGCCCCTCTGCAGTTTGTCTCTTGCCCTCATACCCGGTCATCCTGAACGTCCAATCAAGTCTTTGTTCAAAATCAATGAAGCCTTCAGTCTCATCACCAAGATTCTCTAGTCCATGACCGACGAGCCATTGAAGACCTCTAGGTAGTGAATTCGTACACTCATATTACACTTCTACCCGAGTTTTGAAGATTTTGAATTTGTTGCTCGAGCTCTGAAGACCTCATCTCCAACCATCAAGCCTTATCAGCTTCTGAGAAGATGGATACTCTACATGTATATCTTTTTTATTTCGAGATGTAGCTCTGGTGTGTATTGTTCATGGCTACACTTTATATAAGTCATATGACATGGATCTATAGTGTATTTGATTGGTAGCCATGATTCTATTTTATCCCGAGCATGGGTATGCCCACCTCAGTGAGACAATTGTTATTTTGCAGACGACACCTCCCGATTCCTCTTCTCTGGGCTCACTTGTTCAACACATCGGTGAAGATTGTTAATGTATTTCGGCCATCAGATGCTCTTCTGACCTCACACATTAGGGGGCATCTGTTATAACCCTAATTTGCACCAGACATGCTTACCTGGCATCAGATCATCTCAGATTCCTTCTTTGACAAAATATCACTGAACAACTCTTCTTAAAAACCTCTTTTATAAAGGCCCACATGCCCTACTCCACTACTGCACGTGTGTACACACTATCTGACCCAAAATAGCCCGCGTGTACCTACAAAAGCACAAAAAAAGGAAATTTGTCGACGAAACACACAGCTTTGGGTAAGTTAACAAACCTTCATGCCATGCATGGCCAAGGGTTCATCCAAATACCTAGCTTCTTCTAGCCTATAAAAGAAGGTTTAGGGGTCCCATTTGGAGGAGGAGAATCATAGTAAAGAAACTATACCCATTTTCACATTCCCTTTGTCCCAACCCTTTAACCATCCTTGTGCAAGAAGAGATATGGAAAAAAGAAGTTGGAGGACAGTTGAAGAGGAGCCTAGGACCAGGTTCACGGAGCAGTAGCCAGCGTCGACATTGTAATTCGATTTATTAAAGTTGGTAATAAAGAAGTATTTTTTCCGTCCCGCCATATGAGGTTTTCATAGTTTATTGCATACATGTTTGAATCTCTAACCCATTAATATTTATATCAAATGCATGTAGATTTTGTTATGTATCTTGTGTGAATGCAGGTCAGCCGTAGAGAAGAGCTGCAGTCAAGGAGCAATCAAGTGTGAGGAAGGATCAATATCAAACGTTCGGAATAAGGTACGCTCACTTAACTATGTATTTGCTTAATAATAATGGGGATTAGGTCTGGGACAAAGGTAGAAAATAGGATTCTTTAGGTCTTTTCTGCATGCATAATTTAACCCTAGATGTTAGTTTGTAGAGGGATTTCCCACTCACAACAGCATGCCATATGCAATTGGGTTGATATAATCCTCTTCGCGCATGGTAGTTCTGTACAACTGATTTACATGTTTTGTAATAAAATTGTATGTTGTAGGTTCCACATACCTTCCTCCTTGTAATGGATCCAATGGTGCAATAACTCTGTATTCACCATATTCAAAGATCATCTTTCTTGTCTTCAAATTGATAATAGCCTAGTTATCAAAGGCCCAATCCAGAGCCAACAATGTTAGATATGGAGAAGTAGTGTCTACTATTTAAATGACTTCAAAGTCTGCCATGGTGCACACACCATCTAGATCTATTGGAATCCCTTTCAATCTTCCAATTGGGACCACTCTATGTTGATTTTCTAACTTCAACGGAATAGGTTAATACTCCAATTGAGGTTCTACCATATCTTCTCATGTCTTCTTCGGCAGAACATTGACTTCAGACCCTAAGTCTAGTATGATATACCCCATATTAAAATATCCAATGTTTGCATTTAACCTGAACTATTTACTTGTTCTTCTCTTAATATGGACCTGATTCACTACCATAACCCTTATTCCCTAGAATTACACTTTTCTAACAAACTTTATAGTACTTGTAAAGAATTTTGATCATCCAGTAATTTTACATAAGACCCCTAAATTTTTCTTAAGTTACTTAATTTCTCTAAAGGTTTCTCTTTGTTGGTCTGATCAAATAATGGAGGCATGTCATACACTGGTACCTCATCTACTATATTTTTTCCTGAAGTCGAAAAAATATTTTCTTTTAGAATCTCTTGTCTAGACTCTTTGAATGTCTCTTTCTCTTTGCACACACCAAACTTCTAATCATGCACTATATTATTCCTAACCCACCGGTACTGATCCTGATCTTTTTTTGTGGTATATTATCTTGTATTGACTCGACCTCTAGTAACTATGTTAATCTTCTTCCCATCCTCTTCTATGTTTTCCATTGCAATCCATTGCACATTCTGATTGTTCTGGTTACTCTTGTCCTATATTTTTTTCAATAGGGTGGGGAAATCTTCTGTCTCATGGTATGTTGTGCGTAAATACATACATTTCATTGGTGGTTGTGGACAGTATCTGGCATAGTGCCCTGGTTTATGACAGTTATGAAAAACTACAGGTCCTCTACCTCCTCCAAAGCCTCTTCCTCATTGACCTCCTCCTCTGAAGCCTACTATGTTTCCTTGGTTATATCAATGTAGTGTATTATACTGAGGTCCTTGATTATACTGTGGTGGCACTGCATAGTGTTGCGCGTTGTTATAATGTGGTGGTTCTCCAAAATATTGTGCATTGTTGTATTGCGGTTGTGGTTGAAAATGTTGTGCGGTATTATATTGTGGTTGTTTTACGTTGTTATACGGTGGTTTTTGCACAAGTTGTGCTGTCACTAACTTAGCTTGCACCCTATATGCATCTGATTTCCTCTCCTTCATTATCTTCAAGGTTCTGCAATCCTTGTCTTCATGTCCAACTAACTTGCACAAATTACAAAATGTACTCTTCGATATTGTATGATACTTCTGCATCATAGGAAAATTATAGGGATCATGCCCATGTGTTCTGCATATCTCACACCATGGTCCTCCTGAAGATAGAGGATTTGGCATACCTACTCCTTTATATTGTGTAAATAATGGACACGCATTGTTATGATCACCTGCTATTGTGCATAGCGCACACCATACATATTCTCTATTATCCTTACCTTTATTCTAATTCAACTGAAATGTTAAGTTCTTTAGATCTTGTCTCAACTCTTCCATGGTTGGATCTGTCTACTTATACTGATTTTCCTCTAACTTTAAAGCTACTTGAAAAGCCTCAGCTTGAATCTGTAACTTTGGTTGCCTTAAAGGATAATTAAGGTGTGGCAATAAAGAGTTAACAAAAAATTGTTTATGCTACATATCAGTAATAGGGTACTTCAACTTACCTTTTAGTATTTTAAACTTCTGGTACACCTCCTAGGTCGATTCTCATGTCTTCTGCTTAATCTCTATCATTTCATTCATGAACTGATCATCTGAACTTGGTTTCTGAAACTCATTTATTAATTTCCTCTTCACCTCTGCTACAGTTGTAAGTTCTGTCGTTGGATTATTTATTATGAGACCCATGTACCATTCTAATGTGTGGTCTCTGAACCTGATTTCCAACTACGCAATATTTGTATCTTCATCTATAATATTCTTAGCTTTCCATATCTTTTCACAAATAAACAAATTATTTTCTGGGTCATCTGACCCGTCTCCTTAGAATTCTAGTAACCTAATAGTTGGATCTTGTCCTACCATAATTTATTTTATTGTACTACCACCTTCATGCAGTGTAGATACTTGAATACTACTTTTTGAACTTACACTTATTCTTGAGTTTCCACTGGACCCACATCCTGTAAAAAATATTCTACCACTAATCACTTGCTAGTTAACTGGTTTTTCTTTCATATGTCTTAGTCACACATGGGGTTGTGGATTCCACACTAACTCGGATCTAGAATGGAGAGACTTATTCGGCGTTGGACCCCTGACCTCTGGTTTTCCTCTCATATGTGGTGTGCATGATTTCGTCAATATTCCCTATCGCGTGGAGATCCTATACCTCTTCCTCATCATTTTCCAATCCCTCTCGCTTGGCTACTTCTCTCTTCTTACTATTAATATTATACTGGTAGGGTCATTTGTTGTGCGTCACTCTTTCTTTCCTTATTATTTCCCTATTTTTGTTCCTCATCCATCATTATGGGGTCCATTTCTTCCTCTGTTTGGCCTTCGTCTAGAGCCTTATCCATATCTCAAACATTCCTTAGTGCTTCCCCCAACACCCCCATGAACACAGAGTGATTTAGCTGTCTAATTCCATGGTCATCACACTTTTATCATGCAATAATATCTTAATCAACGTGTAAAGAGATATGATATACCTCCCTTTGGGTCCCTTCAAAAAATCATTCTCTACAACAGTATATGACTTTGTTTTATTGACTACAAACTCAATAATAAACCCCATAATAATATTGTCTAACCAAAAATCCACCGTGTGCATGAATTTATTATTAACCCTTTACAATCACATAATGTTCTCAACAGTCCACTCTACTCGCCTTATCCGATTAGTCGGATAAGTATCCTTCAACCTCAATAACCGCTCCTGTAATAAATCTGGAAAATAACAGAAATATGCCTCATGTAAATCAATGAATACATAAATCTACAAATACTGGCACAATGTATATCTAGAGCTTCTATTATATTTCTACATGAAATCAATATCCTTTTTCTCCAACCATGTTTCAATCTCTTTCTTTGTAGGGTTCCATGGCCTAAACATTCCTTTATACCACTGCATCTTATTCACTAGATACCTTCCAAGTTGTTCTTCTGAGTTCCAGTCGAAAATAGAACCATTTGGTGGATGTGTGGCTTGACCCAGGTTATACCTTAGTTCTCCAACAAAACCTTATTCACCATTGGCCTTTCTAGAAAACCAGAAGGCTACATCATGCACAGAGTGCACATCACAATCTCACCCGAGATGGATTATGGGTCATTGCATGACCCAGGTTTCTGCAATCATGGAAGGGATTGGGTATATTCTTCTTCTACTATTTATACTTTAACATGCATTCTACCATAACATTCATCATATTTACTACTTTATCCATTTAATAACATCCATTCTGCATGATTATTCTAGTGCATAATGTATATAAAATCTAATAGATGCATTCATCTAACCATCCATTCATCATAAAGAATATATAATCAACACAACACACACAGAGACACCATCTTTATAGTGGTTCACCCCCCTCGGCTACATCCACAAAGATATTCTTCTTTATTATTATTCTTCATAAAAAATGGTCCTGCACTGCATGCATTACATCATAGTTTTAGTTCTGGTGAAGTTGACCAATGTCACACCAAGCTCCACAACATGTGACATGACCCTCAATTACATCACCAAACTGACTCCTTCTGAGCTCCGGAACTCTCGAAAAAAATAGATATTCGACTCAAGAGTAAATTTTTTTGCAAAAGTAGGTTCTTCCCAATGATAATTGATTGATTCATTGATACCTCTAGTTACCTCATACACCTTCTATTTATATTACAAAAAATGGGTAAAACCCTTACATTATGACTCAAAAAACCCTAATTCTAAGTGGACTCAACTTGTCCACTTTCTAACTTCCTTCTGCATGGTTGGTCCTCGATCCAACCCTTCCTTTCTTTGACTTTGCACTGGTCTTCCTTCTTTCCTGGTGATCTGCTTCATTTTTCCTTCTGTCACGTTGTTTTCCCTTCTTTCCTGACGCATGTTTCTTCATTGGTCCATTCCTTAGTTCTTAGTCTCATTTACTAAGTTGAACACCAACATTTCCTGCTCCAACATGCATGCTTAGCATTCGGTGAATGGGGAAAGTGGTGGCCTTTTTTTAGCCTGATAGGGGATGAATACTAGCTTTTGATATTTATTTGTATATTTTCAACACTTGGATACATAGAGATATACCTTTTGGTTTTCATCCTTTAGACTTTGACACTTCACCTTTCATGTGAGTAGCTACTTAGTGACTGGATGGTTCCTTCGTTACATAAGATCTGCTTGCCAACCAATATGCTAGGATGACCGTTGATTAAACACTATGTTCATTCATGGTTTAATTATTATTACAACATCGACAAATAGTTTTTATTCATGTTCAAATAGATACCCTTTAATACCACTCATGATCTAGGAAAGAGATGCAAGTTGATTCATGCCTAATTCTAGTGTGAAAATGTTGCATGTGATAGGAAAAAAAAAGGTGAGAGGTCTGTGTGTCATAAAAATAAAACCAAAGGTCGTGAGACAATAGAGTTTAAGAAATGAATTTCTTTCAAAGGAAAAGGTGGTAAAGAAAGAGAGAGAAGAGATGATGTATTCGTGGTTAGAGATAAACTCATTCCAAGTCTTTACTGCAACTGAAAAAATAAACCTTTGGAAAAATGATTATCTAAGACATGAAATTGGAAAAGAGAGTGACTCGAAAAGGGATAATAGATGTGAGTGTTTCCAACATATTTGAGGAGGTTGATGCATTCCAACCAGTCATAAGTTTGAAACCTCTTGAAATGACTAATCCATGTGAAATTTTATACACGTACTACTTCATTTATATGGATTTCAGTGCTAGCGTTGGCTGAGAATTACACCTCTCATCATGATTTTTTGAATATTTCTAGTTCCATTGTGCATACTCATGCTTCAGTGGGAAAGGGTTGGCTAGGATTTTGCTTTGTTATCCATCATATTTATTTTCTTTGGCCTTGTGAAATATTTGTTTACTCTTCACTTCTTGCAACTCTAGAACTGATGTTACAGGGTTATAAGCTTATTTAACCATAGTTCCAATGTTTCATGATCAATTGAAATTTTCTGAGAACATTTGTTTTCCTCAAATATTGTCCTTTGTGTGTTTCTTGTATTTGAATGACCAAAATATGGAGAACCTTTCTATAAATCCTTACCATAGTATTTTGAAAACGAAAATTAAAATCTATTTCAATGTGTGAGAGACAACCGTGAGTGTTTCATGTTTCAGTTACCAAGAGACGGAGTAGGTTTGATCTTGAGTGTGACTTTGTCTGACAAAATCTCTCCTTTTGGGTAGAAATTGAATGTATTTGTAATGATCACCAATTCTTCCTTAAGGAAATATGATTGAGAACTCTTTGATCTATCAATATCCTCAAGCGTATACATCATTTGATGTTGAAATGTTAGAGGTAAATTAAAACTTGATTCTCTATTCCTTGAGGTGTATGTCATATTTGGAGTACGCAATCACTTTCCCTCGTGATTGAAAAACAAAATTTAAGACTTGGAAATCATAAATGCACCATAAAGTCTCAATAATACCCTTTATCATAGAGAAATAAACACTTCTATGAATTTTTCTCAATAGACATCATCCTTGGTAAGGTTTTGAATAGTTGATGAAATCCCCTTAGCTTGATTGATGTCTTCTTCCATTTGTCCAGTATTCCTCCACATGTATTCTTTCATCCTCTTGGGATGCCCTACTACTTAACTCTCAATGTCAGAGTAAATTTTGTTGAAACAAGTGAATTTCACTATTGAACTTCTCATACAATTCCTACACACGGTTTCCTCATGATGATGGAGGAAGACCAAGATTAAGACAATATTTTATTTAAGAAAAATGAAAAGCCTTAAATGGAAAGGAGAAAGTTATTTTTGAAACTAAACTTAATAAAAAAAAAAAATCACAAACTGAAACTAAATTAACTGTAGCTGGTGACCTTTATTGAATAATTCAAAACAAATGAAAATATACGCTACACAACCAAAAAATGAATAAAACATCTAAATTCTGAAAGAATAAATAAAGAAAACAAAATATGATATTCCTATTCCTAACCTACCCTACACTGGCTGAAAGAAAGCTATGTGTAAACGTAGTTCCAATGGAGCCAATCAAACAACTCCAAACCTGTGATCGTATGTTCATTGAAGTTCAATTGCATAAAACAAAGTAGTGAGGGATAGAGGATTGGAATAAATTCAATTAAGTCTCCACCCGATAGGTTGAATTTGATTGTTTTATTGTTCATGGTCAGTGCATATGAGTAAGATTCCCCCAATCAATATTCAATTCTATCATAAATTTTATAATGATTGTTGTATGACTGCTGCAAGGAAATCAACAACGAGAGACATACCTGATGAGGCTCATGAATGAAATTCACATGCAATGTACTTTGTAAGGGAGTCTCAGAGTGGGTGGTATTTCTCATCTCAGGGGTATAAATAAGATAACCAACACTTGACATAATCATAGGTTGATATTGGAGTGCTTCATTATTGATGAATATTTCCCTGGGTCCAAATTTCACGTACTCTGCATGATGAGGGGAGAAATTATATCTCATTGTTTGAGGGAAAAATTACATGAAAGATGACTCTAGATATTCTCCCATGACATCAATGAAATCATGTGAAGAATTTTGAAGCATTAAGAGAACATCCAAGGACAAGTGAAGAATCTTCCCCTAAGGAATAACAAGTAATTCTAGATCAGATTGGGACAACGGTGTGTTTTGGATCAACTCAATGTTTCCTATTCTTTGTGTAGTAAGGGTTTTTTTTTTTGTTTTGATTTCTTCAGGAGAATCAAAAAACTCATCGCGCTCTGCATATTTTATATTTTTAGTGACTAACATTTGTGCATTCAAGTTAGAAATTTTGGATTGTAAAGGATAAAAAATGATAGGTTAGTGTTCACATTCAATTCAAGAACATAAAAGTTCATCAAAAACAATATTATCAATATTAAATTTTGATTCGGGAGGTTTTGAAAATGAAGGACATGGAAGTTGGTGCATCATGGATGGATTCTCATGGAGAATGATTTCTTGATCGATCACAACTTGAAAAACTTGTTGGTATGATTTAGTATTCAGTGTTTTGTTGTAAGAATGATGTATAGTTTGTGCCACATAATGAGTAGGTGGGTGCTCATGTGGGTTACCAACATCAAACAAATTGGTATCAAGTGCATGGAGATCTTCATATTATGAAAGTGACAAGATTTATTCATTAGGATCTGCAAACTTGTTTTTCTTGGAACACTTCAAATTTTCTATGATTTTGTGCATCAAGGGTAGAAATTTCATATTGCATAGGATCGATGAGTGATAGGTTGATTCTTGCATTCAATTCTATAATTGAATAGTATTTATCGAAAAAATGGTCATCGAGATAAAATTGTGATTCAACACATTCTGAAAACTCAAATTGCAAAGGAATTTCAAAGTGATGCATTTCGGATGGAGTGTCACTAGGGATAAGTGTTTGGTCGATCAAATCTAGGAACTCTTCATGTTCTGGTTTATTATTCAATATTTTATCACTAAGAGAGACATGTGAAGATTGTACTGACTGATAAACAAGAAGATGATCATGTGGGTTATTCTCATCGAACATATTTGTATACAGTGCATGAAGGTCTTTAGATTTTGAAGATGACGAGACTTCTTCAATGAAATATTCATCATAGATCAAAGTAGATTCATGATTTTTTGAAGGAGAGATGATACATGGTTCACACTCCGAGGTTGAGGGGTCTAATATTTATGATAAGAATTCTCCTACAGTTGTACTCAAGTTTAAAGTCATAGATCATGTACTCCACATCTTTCATGTCCATATATGATTATTGTGAATGAGAGGTGGTTTGATTGTTCGGATCAAATTTCTTGTGAATGAGAGGTGGTTTGTCACAAGATATGAAAACCAATAGAATATTTCTTGGCCTGAGGGTTTGTAACTTTTGTTGAAATGGTGACAACAAATCCCCACAGGATGTGGATCTAGATCCTACTATTCATATTTTGGTTGAGATAAGGAAACCTAAGTTAGAATCTATAATTAATGAATTAGTTTCATTGTAACTATGGGAGAAATTGTTTAAATATGTGTCTGAGAGACAAATATTGAGACAGGGCCTTCAATCCCTCTCCAGGCTACTGGTTGTAATATCCATGATATGAATAATAATACAATAGATGCCTATGCTTGGTGGACGTAGCCCAATGTTTGGGTGAACCACGTGAAATCTCTGTGTTTATTTCTTATGTGTGTGATTGTTAATTATCATTGAGAATTATGTTTTCCGCATTGACAATTCTAAAAAGTGGTATCAAAGCTCAGGGAGAGCGTTTTTAGCTATGGAGAAATGCCTTGATTTGTTAGAGAGACGGATCTGCCGATTTGTTGTTGAAGAGAGATAGACGCATGCCGAATTGCTGGAGATACCCATGGGAGCTACCAGTTTTTCAAGTCAGCGCTGATCAGTTGCTCTTCAAAATCAGATTTTTAGTGTTGGTTTATCTTCATGAGGGGAGCATTGTGTTGAGAAGTTGCGTTCAAATTGTTGTGTTGATAAGCAACGTGTGTGAAGTAGAGGGCGCATAAATCTCCATATTTCCGCAGGTAAAATTCAAGATCTCACATCGGGTGGTGCGGCGGATTTAAAAATTATATGAGGCCAACGCATGTTTTGGAGTTGAATAATTTAAGGTATGAAGGAATGGTATGAAGTCATGCAGCTTTTTTAAAATATTGAATTTCCCTTTTTTTAAATTTGAAAACATGAACAAGTAAGTCACGTGGAGGCTACTTTAAAAGGTATTGGAGGAATAAAAAATTCTCAGTAAACTAGCATTGAACTTTTAAATTCGCATGGTGAAATTCCCATTGAAGTAAATTCTCATTGAACTGAGGTGAATGGTTAAATATTTGTTTTTAAAGGTGAATGTTGGAGGATTTACTTTGGAATTAAAGTAAAGGTGAATTTTGGAAGATTTACTTTGGAATTAAAGTAAAGGTGAATTTTTAATTTTCCCTTTTAATAAAAGGAAAAGTAAAAGGTGGAATTGATTTAGGTGGTAGGATTGACAACAGGATGGTAAATGTAAGCAATGGAAATAAAGGTAATGGTAAAGTTACCATGTGAACATTTTATTTTGGAGTTGTATTTTCTGGTTATATGTAATTGGACATATTGTTGTAAGACTTGGTTAGGCATGCGTACCTCTGGTTCTGTTAAGTCACCTACGAAAGTATAGATTTAGGTAGACTAAAGAAGGGTGGGGGGGCATGAGTCATAAATTAAAACCTTTTACATAGGTCTATAGTTGTGGGTTTTGGGTTCATGATTATTGGTTTCTCGTGGTATAGTGTCCATAAAATTGCATGTTATGGGGCTCGGTGAAACAACATTGTAAAGTGGCTTGGAGGTGAGCAATGAAAAGCTCATTTGGAAGTCTTGGCCGGATTCGGTCAAGGTTTTGAATACTATGTTCAAGGTGGAGAACTGAAGGTGCCTTGGTCAAAAATTTGGGTCAATAGAAAGGATGATATGCTTAAGTATTGACAAGTTAAATCAAGGGTTTGAGAACACATGATGGAGGCAGTTTCATATTCCTTGGAATTTTTGAAATTATTGTAGGACAATTGGGGTCGAATGACATCTTTGGTAATGCCAAGTTGCAGCATGAGTTGTGGTCAGAAGCAGTTAAGTTCTATCTGGACAATCGATCACCATTAGTTGCAAAAGGTTGGAAGATTCTGGAAGAGGTATATTGAACAAGTCTTCTCTTTTGATTACTCAATTTTTTGAAATTGCTTGATTGATATGTCCAGGCTCTCATCGGCATTCTAAGTAGGATCCAGATCAAACAGGTAGATCTTTGTTGGTTATAATGACAATGTCAAGGGATATAGATCATCATTAACAGAGATAGTGTTTGATGGATTTCTTCTCAAATCATACATAGTAAAAGATGAAAGGAATAAAGCATGACTGATAGCATAACTATTCTCATCAGTTGTTAAGCTTTTCTCTATTCATGTAGCATTGGCGCTAGTTGTTGTAGCTATATGCTAAGACAAGTTTTTTATAGAGATTTGTATGAGGAGATATGTATATTGAACAACCAGAAGGGTTTGTTCAGGATCACAAAAGAAGATTTGTTTGCAATCTCAAGTAGTCATTGTATGGCCTGAAATGCGCATCAGGCATTGGTACAAGATGGGTGATTCCTTCATGGTGAGCCAAGTTTTACAAGAAATGAATTTAACCATTGTGTGTATGGTACATTCATTATCTTGGTGTTTAGATTGCTAATGATATGTTTTTTGAATTAAAATCATGGTTAAGATCAGTAGGTTGGCTCTGTTGGCAAGGATGTTCGTGGTGAAGGATCAAGGAGCAACAAAAACAAATCTTGGGCATGGAAATACATAGAGGCAAGAAAGATGGTAAGCTTTGGTTATCACGGTTGCAGTATAAGGAAAAGATACTCAGGAAATTCGGCATGAATAATGTGAAACCAGAAAATATCCCTTTGGCTTTCCATTTATTTTCTTCAGGTGTATATCCTTGTAATATGGAAGAAAAGGTTATGTCTCATGTATTGTATGCTAGTTGGAAGTATAAAGTATGCAATGGAAAGGTTTTATATATTCAAGTATCAGACATTTCACATGCAATTGGTGTTGTTAATAGTCACATGACAAATCCAGGTAAAGCAGTGAAATTGAGTGCTTCGGTATCTTAGAGGCACATGTATCACCTACAATGGTTTCAATGTTTTTTGTCTGAGATAATTCAGATTTTGCAGGAGGATTTGGACAAGAAAAGATCTACTTCAAGTTCTATCTTTTATGAGTATAAAGGGACAATTGGGTTAGTTTGGACAAAGTGCAGGTTTTGTTTTCTGTGGTAGTCAAAGCCTTGTGCATTTGACACATAGTTCAACTTACCTAAATTGGAGATGGTATCACTTTGTAAGACATGTTACTAATGGAGGTGGAGTGATCCATATTCGAGAAAGTTGTGCAGACATGTTTCTGGAACCAGTATTGAAGAGAAATTGTGGTCGTGATTTTCTTCTCTTGAAGGTGATGAATCAAATTGGACAAGGAATAAGGGAAATTGTTGTCAAGGTGGAGATTGTTGAAATGGTGTCAAAAAATCCCCACAGGATGTGGATCTAGATCCTATTATTCAGATTTTGGTTGAGATAAGGAAACCTAAGTTAGAAGGTATAATTAATGAATTAGTTTCATTGTAACTGTGGGAGAAATTATTTAAATATGTGTGCCTGAGAGACAAATATTGAGCCACGGGCTTCAATCCCTCTCCAGGCTGCTGGTTGTAATCTCCATGATATGAATAATAAGATAGCCGATGCCTATGCTTGATGGATGTAGCCCAATGTTTGGGTGAACCACGTGAAATCCCTGTGTCTATTTCTTATGTGTGTGATTGTTAATTATCATTGAAAATTGTGTTTTCCGCATTGACAATTCTAACAACTTTAACGTCCCCGACCACCCATAGCCAGGCCATGCTACATGAGGGAACACTTTTGTTCTCTCATGAGAAAACTTAGTGAAGAATGAGGAAAGAAGAGGAATTATGACAACCATATACATATATGCAGATCTGAAATGAAATAAAAGACAACAAACCATAACATGCAGATTGATAACGGAGTTTGGCACAACTTTGCCTACGTCTCCGGGCCTTTTTCTCTGTGGGGAAGGCTTCTTTATTTCTATTCAAAAGCTCAAAAATACATCGCTGCAATTCCAAATGGCTACAAGACTGATCTGGTCATGTTCTTCCAGATCTATAGAACCATGCGAATAAAATGGCACGCAAAACGGACGTCCGGAGCTCCCAGAAATGGTCCGACAACGTCTCCTCCTCAAAATCTTCTCCGCATCAAAATGGCTTTAGCTTGATTTCCCTCTAGTATAACCCTTCTCTAACTACTCTAATGGCTTCAGAGTGGCCAAAAACCCCTATCTAGGCTCTTTCGGCACCTCGTTCGGTGGAAAAACGAAGAAGTTATGCCTCCTGGAAGGTTTCCCCTTCAAGCTTGCTGTCACTGGTGCTACAAAACGCACTCTCCTGAAATGAACCTGGCACACACGCAATAAATAGCATGAAAACCCAGCACCGTGTGCAACTACGCCAATGGTGAAAACCCTAGGATGGTTATGGGTGTGCCAACCCCTAACCGCCTAGCACCTAGGCACATGGAGTCCATACAACCTCACGCAATAGCAATAGGGCTTAACCGTTTTCAAGACCAAATAAAAATGAGACATGTGGCGGGTCGTTTGAAATCGTGCAAACGAAAATATAAACCCTGCGTGCATAAATTAGCAAGGTCATATGGTAATGTTATGACCATGGGCTATACATTACAAACCCCGTGCAAGTGTAAAAAATAGTTACATAAAACCCGCGCTCCATTTAACAAAGATTACGGTCATATATAAACACAATATAACCGTAGACTCCATGTGAAATCACGCACGCGTTCTCCAAATGTAAAATGGTCATATGGTATACATAATATACCCGCAGAATCAGGAAGACGAGACAGATGTAATGGCGTTGGTTTCATCGGATTCTGAGCACTTTCATTTTTGAGCATTTTTCAAGCCCTGTCAAGCTTCTAGATCCGATTTCGGATCAATACTGTAACATACCAAATATTGAGTTGAGCTGTGCCAGATAAATATTCTCTTCAAACTGCATGCAATTATAACATATACATACAACACTCTTGTGGAAGCTTTACATATAAACGTAAACAAACAATTACATTCTGTAAATATACGATTTCATACTGAAATAACAGTAAACACAGACATGCAACATATACAAGGAATTACCCATAAACATATAGACAGTTATAATCACACATATGATAAACCATAATATAAGCACGTAAATAAAAATGAAGCATGTAAATTTATCATACGATTGGTACTTATGTTGGAAAGATTGTCACCAACTACATGCAGACCCTCCACGAACCTCCCATCCTTAGATTACACTGTTCATCACTCTCAACAGTGAGCCACCCCCAATTTGGGACTAAACTCCACCCGGCTAAAGGGATTCCTAGCTAGGTTAAAGGCTCATGGACAATAGGAAAGACTCTGTCTTAGGTGCTCACTCAACTAACAGCCTACAGCCTCTCATTCCCCACATGCCTGTCCCACCCAAGGAAGTGTGCCCCTTCTCTGCTCAACAGTCCTTCGGCTGCCCCACTTCCCTTCTAGGGCTTTAGCAACAGGCCAGACAAGAAGTCTCAAAGCACCGTAGCTTCATTTTAGCACCTTTAGGAAATAAATTCCCAACAATTCTCTCGTTCAGAGAATTTCTCACGGGCCTGACAACCCGCCTCTTCAATTTCCCACGGGCCTGAAAACCCGCTTCTTCAATTTCCCAAAGGCCTGACAACTCATTTCTTCAATCCCTCTCCCAAGCTAACCATATACACCAACAAGAAATGGTTATGGAAATAGGATCAGATATACTGAAATGAATGTCTGAAGGATAACTGACTGTGTGAGTGAAAAATGGTCATGGAATCATTGACTAGATGAATGAATGATGGAAGGAATCATAGGAGAGATGATCGTAAGAATGATGGAGAGGTGTGAAAATGAACTAAGTCCCCACGATATGTATGCATGTCCCCAACTTGAAACTTTTCATGTTGGAAGCTACTTTGGTCCACTTGTCCCCGACTTTAGAACTTAGTATAAAATGATTATCCATACTTTATGTTTTAAGAAATATTAATATAATATTCCTTTTTGGCTTAAGCTCTCTAGATTGTCCTTTTCCCTTAAATTTTTTCCCTCCCTTTTCCTAACTGGTGGACTTTAGTCCCCCATCTCTTTTATCATGGTCGGTCTGCGTGGAGCGATGTATTTTATATTAATCATGAGACATATACAAAATAGGCACACTAGCCTTTAACATCTTGGTGCTCTATCCTAATTCCAAAACATAAGCATGCCAAATTATAATGATTGGCTCACCAACCTATAACACATATCATATACACAAGGCTCGATGGCCTCCATACTGCGTGTAGTATCTAGAAATGTGTGCACTACATCATTTTACTATGTAGTACATACGCGCACTTTGCCATGAAAGGTGTATTACAAAAATGATGTCCAAAACATCTCACCAGCTTAAGTACACTTACATTACATTTTACATTTGGTTTCGGCTGAGGGATATTACAATCCCATCCCCTTATTTATGCACTGTCCTTAGTGCATCATATACCCATATACAACAAAATTTTCAAAAATCCTCAAAAATATGCGGGTATTCTATCTGCATTGCATCCTCATGCTCCCAAGTAGCATCCTCAGGCTTATACTAGGTCTATTGGACCTTTACAAGCCCTATGGATTGATTCCAGAGCTGCTTGATTTTCCGATCCATAATGCGCATCGGATGCACTTGAAAAGTGCCTTCTTGCTCCACCTGAATCACATTCCAATCAATAACATGATTAGCATAAGGTATATATTTATTTAGCAGTGATACATGGAATACATTATGAATAGACATAGATGTAGGAAATGCAATCATATAAGCAACTGGACCAATCCTCTCTAGGATTTCAAATGACCCACAAAATCTGGCTACCAACTTGGTGCAGCTTCCCAGCTTCAGGGAACTTTTGTTAGCTTTCACCTTCAAGAAAACATGATCACCCACTTTGAACTGTCTGTGAGTTCTGTTCTTATCGGCATAAATTTTTTCCTATCTTGGGCAGCTTTTAAATTCTACTTAATTTTTATCATTTGGTCCTCCATCTCCTTGAGCAACCCTGGCCCAACTACTTTCCTATCAGCTGGATTATCCCAGCTCACTGGAGTATTGCACTTTCTACCGTAAAGTTCTTCAAGTGGGCTCATCTTCAACGATGCCTAATATCCATTGTTGTAAGCGAATTCTACCAAGTGCAGGTAGTTCTCCCATTTCGATGGTTTTTCCATCACATACATTCTCAATATGTCTTCTATCACTCTATTCACCCTCTCTGTCTGTCCATTAGACTCAGGATGATAAGTTGTACTAAAGTTTAGATTCATTCCAAATCCTTTGAACCATCCTTTCCAGAAATTCAAGGTGAATTTCGGGTCTCTGTCGGACACAATTGTTTTAGGAATTTCGTGCAATCGTGCCACTTCCTTCATGAAAATATCAACAACATCTGCTGCCTTGTGAGTAGTTTTTAGTGGAATAAAATGGGCAGCTTTTGTAAGCTTGTCCACCACCACCATGATCGAATCATGTAGCTTGCATGTTTTGGGCAATCCCATAATAAAATCCATTGTCACCACTTCCCACTTCCATTCAGGAATGGGAAAAGGTTGCAGCAACCCTGCTGGGTGCCTATTCTCATCTTTAACTTTCTAGCATTCCATACATCTAGCGATGTATTCAGTGATCTCTCTCTTCATACCTAGCCAAAAGTAATGGCTCTTGATCGCTGCCACGGTTTTCTGATATCTAGGGTGCCCTGCATAAGGGACATTATGCATTTCATGAAAAATCATATGTTTCAAGCCCTGGACATTTGGAACAAATTTTTTTCTCTTGTGTAGTAGTATTCCATCTATTTGCAAATTATAATTATCCACCTTTTGTGGCATCTTACCCTATTGTAGCTTTGCTACCAATTATCTGTATTGCATATCTACATTTGCAGCCTCCATAATTTTGCTTTTAATATCAATATGATACATGCTAATGGTTGTAGCATGTAGTTCATGCACCCTCCTACTGAGTGCATCAGCCACTTTATTCTCTTTTCCCTTGATATTCTTTATATCGAAGTCATATTTGCTTAGAAATTATAACCATCTTCTTTCCCTATCATTTAGATTTGGATGATCAAATAAATATTTCAGACCATTGTGGTCTATTCTTACCTCAAAACTCTTCCCCATGAGGTAGTGTCTCCATTTCCTCAAGGCATGCACTATGGCTGCCAACTCCAAATCATGAGTGGCATAGTTTCTTTCATTCTCCTTCAACTTTCTTGATTAATAACATATAAC
>JASDQU010588052.1:5676-20940 GCA_032191745.1 Picea mariana | reverse complement strand
AAAATTCACACCCTTTCTTTGCAAGGAAGTGATTGGGTGTGCAATCTTTGAGAATCCTTCAATAAATATTTTGTAATAGCCTGCAAGACCCATGAATTATCTCACTTCTATCACATTATTTGGTGCTGACCATTCTCTAATGGCCTCTATCTTTTCAGGATCCACTGCTATCGCATCCTTTGAAATAATATGCCCCAAATAACGAATTTTTTTTTGATAAAATGAGCACTTTCTCAATTTGGAATACAACCGATGATCCCTTAATACTTTCAATGCTATCCTCAAATGATGTTCATTCTCTTCCTCTGACTTAGAATATATAAGAATGTCATCCAAAAATACAATGACAAACCTATCTAAATATTCTCGAAAAACACCATTCATTAAGCACATGTAAATAGTTGGTGCATTTGACAACCCAAATGGCACCACTGTGAACTCATAATGACCATACATTGTCTTGAAGGTGGTCTTGCTGATATCTTCCTATTTAATCCTTACCTGATGGTATCCTGATTTGAGATCTACCTTTGAAAATATCTTTGCATCCGTCAATTGATCAAAGAGATCATAAATCCTTGGTAGATGATACTTATTCTTAACTTAAATTTTTGAAGTCAATGCACAATATTAATGTTCCATATTTCTTTTTCACAAACAAGACTGGGGCACCCCAAGGTGACAAACTTGGGTGTATATACCCCTTCTTCAGAATTTCTTCAAGCTGCATTTGCAACTCCTTCAATTATGGTGTACTGATTCTGTAAGGAGTCTTTGACACTGGAGCTTCTACAGGAATTAGATTTATAGAGAAATCAATGTCTCTCTTTGGGGGTAGTCTTGGTACTTCTTTGAACACATCTTCAAATTCTTCCAGGACTGCATAATCTTCCAAATTTGGCACCTTATCTTTAGGTGTCTCTTCCATATGAGCTGCAAATATTTGACACCCTTTTCTGTAACATTTCTTCAACTGCAATGCTGAAATTTCTCTAATGGTTATTGCCCTGGGAATTCCCTACACTATCCTTAGTTTCCGTTCCTCATCCAAGCAAGTACATTCTTTGTTGTGACAGTCTAAGACAGTACAATGTTGGTCCAACCAATCCATCCCAATTAGACAGTCATAGGAACCTAAAGGAAAGATGTTCAAATCTTCCTTGGTGTTCAGTCCATTCATGTCCACGTGGCATGAATTAACCATCTCATTAAATTTTCTTCTAGCTCCTATACCCAGGTGCAAAAACCAAGATTTCCCATGCTTGCTTCTTGGCAAATGCAAACTTTCCACCATCTTAGGATCTATGTAAATATGACTAGCTCACGAATCAATTAAAATAGCAATGGTTTGGTTGTTGATCATACCTTCCACTTCAATCATGTGGGACTGATACTTTGCTTGCTTGTTGTCCAGGGCCGCATAGATCCTTGGCACATTTTTTCCCATGTCCTCCACTGTTTTAGCTTGTTGTACATTGTGAGCATCCCTTCCTTTTTCTCTTCTGTGAGGACAATATCTTAACATATGATCTTCTTTACAACCCCAGCATTGAATAGGTGGTTTCCTTGGCCTTTGACTCCCTATGTCAATCATTCTAGGTTCTTTAGGTGTTTGTTGTCCTTGTGGATTATTTCTGAAGAATAGTGTCTTAGCTCCCTTCTTCCTCTGATCCATCTAGAATTTATTTTTGTCTTCCCAAGCCTTTTGGAAAGCTGGCCTTGCTTTCTGTTGATCATATAGGCATTTATCTCGCCTTATGGTCTCTTCCAATGTCTTGGGTTCATCATACTGTATTTTTTCACTGATGAATGATGGTAATCCACTCAAATACCTTTGAATTTTTACTGTCTCGTCCTTGATGAAAGAGACATACTTCAACAGTTCTAGAAACCTTCTCTCATATTCATCTATAGACATACTTCCAAGCTTGAGTTCAAAGAACTCTTTCATTTTCTTATCATAGTATCTCTTATTCAAGTATTTCTTCTCAAAATACTTCTTGAATTCCCTCCAAGTAACACTTTTCTCTTTAATGTGTTTCACCTGCAGAAGATGATCCCACCACATGGAATCCATTCCCTTGAGTTGATAGATAGAAATTATACATTCTGCATGAGAAGAATAATTATGCAATTGAAAATACTTTCTCATGCCCAACAACCATGTTTCTGCATTTTCATCCTTCTTGGGCTCACCATCAAATGTAGGAGGTTTGATTTTGTTCATTTCTCCTCATAGCTCATCCACCCAAGACCTCTTATGCCTTCTGACAGGGGATGGACTTGAGATGTTGCCTACTCTCTTATTGGAATACCTTGGGGAGTGATGGTGGTGTCTGATAACACTTCTTGCTTTTCTTTTCTCATCCGAAGGCTTGTGACTTCTAGATTTTCTTAAGCCACTCTCCTTGTCCAATTTCTTTTCTATTCTATTCAATCCTTCCAATAACTTTATGTTGAAATCATCATGCTTCTCCTTGGCTCTCATAAGCCTTTCATTATCATCCTTATGGCTTTGGACATCCTTCTACAAATTTTTAATGGTCTCTTCCAAAATCATGTTTTCATTCCTTTCTTCTCCATGTCCATTTGGGAATTGAAGGNCTACAAATTTTTAATGGTCTCTTCCAAAATCATGTTTTCATTCCTTTCTTCTCCGTGTCCATTGGAGTTTGTTCCTTCAATTCCCAAATGGACATCCATCCCTCTTCTCTCATCTTGCTAACTGTAATTCTCCTATGCCTCTTCCATTCCTATGGAATCTGCACTGATCTGATCTGATCTAGTTGTTGTTAATTCTACAAAACGTGCATCCATCAAAACTTATCAGGCTAACTAATTCAACAATTCATGAAAAATATGAACCATTTTGGTTCAATATATACATTAGAATTATCTCTTCTAATTTTCTGGTTTTATCACCACGCCAATTTTATTATTTGTTTTTATTTTTATTTTTATTTTTTTATAAGACCCAAGTCTTGAGATACATCGGGGTGAAAGGCAGTTTGTTGAAACCACTTTTTCCAAAGTCTCGATGTCACGTGCTTCAATATGTCAAAACCACCACTCGTGGGATGGGCGGCGGCTAGTCAGATCACCCCATTTCACTCGTTTAGTACTTCATAGTCGTATGATGTCAAGTGAACGCCTCCATATAACGAACTCAAAAGCTAATCATTTGAAATGGATTAACTGCGCATGAAAAACCAATGTATTTGTACATAACTCTGTCTGTGAATCATGATTGGGACTCTATAACTACCAATTCTCAAGTATGGAGGCTTGATCTTATCTATAAACGGAGCAATATTCAAATTGATCAACCTTATGATATTTATAAAAACATTTTGGTGTCCATGAAATTGAGGTACATGGACAAAGATACGTCCAGTGAGACTGGTTCATTTGGAAACATGGTAGATTTACTTGCGAGTAAGGAGAATAAGGTAATTGCGTAGCTAATAGCAACTAAGTTTCACACAAAACCTGCCATAGACTCGAAAATGGAAGTCAGGCTGAATCTCGTTATGAGGGATCTAGTCATCAACAAGGGAGTTGTTAAGAAGAAACAGAGCAAGCGAAAGAAGAAAGAAATCATCGTTGAAATGGATGAAAGTGTTGGAGCGGATCAACCGGTCTGGTTAGATACTTTAAAGAAGGAGATCGCTAAGCTGAAATGAGTCCTCGAATAAAAGTACATTTCAACAATTTTCTTTTTGGTCAGATGGTAGGAGAGGTAAGGGTCCCCAGAGATGATAGGCCTATTCTTAAACGATCCCTTTACCATAGGAAAACTATTTAAAATGATTATATAAATGCAAAAGTGGATTTTGGACTGTTTATTACAAGATTCTAACTGGTGGTGATATGAGTCTTGTTTTATTTCATAGTATGCTTTTCCTGTAAGATTATATTTCACTTCCATCTATCTGAATCGGAGGAATATAAAACTCAGAATTCATTTTTGAGATGCTCTCGGCTTCACAACCTAGACTATCTTTATTTCTTCTCAAACCAACTCTGAATTCATTTTAAATAATGCTCCGATGCTGTGGTGTGTTTCTTTTTCTTCTAATACCATGCAAATTTTCTAATAAACTCATACTCATTGCCTTTCAAATGACTTTGCACGCACAAAAATTCAACCTGTACACCCATATTTATCATGCATAGCAACACCACAAGGTAAATCATGCTTCTACGCACCTATAACCACTATGCATTTATTCTCCGCCATGCCAATAACTTGTGTGCACTACTGTTATGTTGTGCACCAATATCCACTATGCACATTTTTGGTATCACTTACTGATATTCCACATGCATTTTCCCCTATGCATTGCACCATGCCGAAGTTCAATATGCCCCCACCGCACATAATAATTTGCGCGCATCATTGAATACACTGTCTCAAGATAACTTATACTCATACTGTGTGCGCACCAACCAAACTCCTCTATGTTTTTCAATGCTACGCACACCATGTGTGTGCTCACTGTGCAATGATAAATTCAGTGCGTGCATCCGCACACAATATTCTTTCGCACGACGCCACAATTTACTGCGCACACCTACACGCCAAGATTTTCCACGTGGTGCCAAAATTTTCCATGGATGCTCCGAGACTTGAAATTTGGTCACTTCAAAATTAATCTTCTATGAATATTCGCTTCAACTAAACCTTTCCATCCCATCCACGCTCAGTGTTGGAACTGAAGCTCTGATACCATATTGCAATGTCCCTAGCCACCCATGGCTGGGCCACACTACATGAGGGAACACTTTCATTCTTTCACTGTGGAACATACTATAACATACCCAATATTCAATTGAGCTATGCCACATAAATTTTCTCTTCAAACTGCATGCAATACATACAACACTCTTGCGGAATCTTTACATATAAACGTAAACAAACAATTACATTCTATAAATATACGATTTCATACTAAAATAATAGTAAACACAGACATGCAACATATACTGAGAATTACCCATAAACATACAGACAGTTATAATCACACATATGATAAACTGTAACATAAGCACGTAAATAACAATGCAGCATGTAAATTTATCATATGATTGGTACTTATCTTGGAAAGATTGTAACCAACTGTGTGCAGACCTTCCACAAACCTCCCAGCCTTAGACTAGACTGTTCATCACTGTCAACAGTGAGTCACCCCAAAGTTGGGACTAAACTCCACTTGGGTAAAGGGATTCCTAACTAGGCTAAAGGCTCATAGACAATAGGAAAGACTCTGTCTCAGGTGCTCACTCAACTAACAACCTACAGCCTCTCATTCCCCACATGCATGTCCCACCTAAGGAAGTCTACCCCTTCTTTGATCAATATTCCTTCGGCTGCCCCACTTCCCTTCCAGGGCTTCAACAATAAGCTAGACAGGAAGTCTCAGAGTACTGTAGCTGCAGTTTAGCACCTTCAGGAAATCAATTCCCAACAATTCTCTCATTCAAAGAATTTCTCACGGGTCTGACAACCCGCCTATTCAATTTCCCACGGGCCTAACAACCCGCTTCTTTAATTTCCCACGGGCCTGACAGTCCGCTTCTTCAATCCCTCTCCCAAGATAACCAGGTACACCAACAAGAAATGGTTATGGAATCAGGCTAAGATATAGTGAAATGAATGTTTGAAGGATAATTGACTGCGTGAGTGAAAAATGGTCATGGAATCATTGATTGGATGACTGAATGATGGAAGGAATCATGGGAGAGATGATCACAAGAATGATGGAGAGGTGTCAAAATGAACTAAGTCCCCACGATGTGTATGCATGTCCCCAACTTGACACTTGTCATGTTGGAAGCTACTTTGGTCCACTTATCCCCAACTTTAGAACTTAGGATAAAATAATTATCCATACTTTATTTTTTAAGAAATATTAATATAATATTCCTTTTTTGCTTAAGCTCTCTATCTTATCCCTTTCCATTAAATTTTGGCCCTCCCTTTCCCTAACTAGTGGAGTTCATCCCCCCATCTCTTTTATCACGTTCAGTCTACGTGCAATGATGTATTTTATATTAATCATGAGACATATACAAAATATGTGCACTGGCCTTTAACATCTAGGCGCTCTGGCCTAATTCCAAAACATAAGAATCCCAACTTATAATGACTGGCTCACCAGGGTATAACACATATCATATGCACAAATCTCTCTTGTCTCCATACTGCGCGCACTTTAGTTATTGCAGGTGGTATACATAAATGTGTGCACTACAACATTTTACTACGTAGTACATGCACACACTTTGCCATGAAAGTTGCATTACAAAATGATGTCTAAAACAACTCACCAGCTTAAGTACACTTACATTACATTTTACAATTGGGTTCGTCCGAGGGATATTACAGTAACTCTTGAGAAATATACAGTAAATTTGCATGACTCTTCGAAAGAAATCATTCTCATATTTTTTCCTAAGCCTACATATTTATGCCAGTTCATTAAAGAGTTCATCATAAACGTAATCTTCATGAGAAGCGATAAAGACTTCCATAAATTGTTTCCAACTATGAATTGAATTTGTTGGAAATGTCCTAAACCAAGTTTTAATTCTCCCTTCAAATGTGAGGATGAATAGTTGACATTTTTCATTGTCTTGAAAAATATTAGGATTTCTTCGAGTGATGTCAAACTGATTCAGATGCATGAATGCAGAGACATGTCCTTCACCATCGAATTTTGGGTTTGACAAGAGATTGAGTGTCTTAACTAGAATTCCCTTAGTGGGTCTCTAAATACTTAAAGGGTCATCCAATACAGAGGTACAGAGAAAATCCATGGGCTGGTTAAAAGTTAAGTGAAATGACTCCACATGGGAAGGCTTGTCATCCTTCCCACCTTCTAGTGCTATCTCTGTTGACGGGTCTAAATTCCCTCGACAAAAGTAAGGGGTTACCCCCGGTAATAAACCCCAATTAGACCTGTCACCATTTGGAATAGGGAACCCATATGGATTTTGTCCTGACAACCATTGGTGGTTTGGTTCTTCTAGTTGCGGCTCGATCCATCAATGAGGGTGAGTGATGGATGGTTATGCAAACAAAAAATGTAGATGAAGACTACATAAATGCAGGAATCTAATATAATTCTAATATACCCTATCCTATCTAGGTATGAACTACAATAATGAGTTGTAATTAAACCAAACTATGCATAAACCCCATTCGTATAGCTACCATCAAGGCACATAGTTAGAAACACATGCATACAAGTCTATAACTGGAGTAGTCTAATTCACATTTTTGCATACATTCACAACTCATTCGCTTAGGACATGTAATTATATAATAAAGAGTAACAAAACTACAAGAAGACATATATTACCTCAGAATACCCCATAAAAAAACATGCTCTTAGAGCTCATGTGAATAGAAAAAATTCTACTTGAAATAGTTCACAGCAAAACAACAACACATGTGAGTCCTTCTCTCTATAAAATGTTGGCCTTGAGGGATTTTCCATATTAACAGTTTCAACAATAGTACATGAAAAATCTAAGGACAACTCTCCAATTTCAGTTGACATTGTATTCCCAAAGTAGTTCAGAAGTGTACAATGTTTGAAGAGCCAAAATCCCCTTCTTTGGGTACAATTTTAGTATTTAATGAGGTTCAATGTGACCCTTGGCCTTCCCTCTTCCCACGTGACCTTTCGTCTTTCAATGTTTTTCCTCATCCTCTTTGTGATGATGAGTAACAAGGAAAGTGGTTTCATTTTGAATTTGTCTCCTAGCACTGGTGGTTCATCATGGATTTTGGCCATATGTGCCTTACGCATCATGAAGACTAGCCTGGGCATGGGAGCATCTTCGTCATCTATGTTTGACAGTCGATCATAATGTATTTTCTAGATCTCTTGTTCATCCATTTGCCTGATATTTTTTTTTCTTCCCCTCCATTTATGCTACATCTTTCCTTATTGCTCCGTCATCGTCTTTAGCTATAGATTTCATTGCGAGAATGTTGAGTGCGACCCTCCTTTGCTCAGAATGTGACACCATTCAAAATGCAATAGATAAGAGTAACTCCAAATAAACCATCAAGACTAATCATTAGAATGCATATAAATAAGGAATTATATAGTTGAAATATCAAGTAATCTTCCCTAGATTCAATCATTGGTTCATCTTCTCATGATTGAGGTGTTGTGTTTTCCAGTGATGCCAACAATGTACCAGATATTCATATTGAATATTTAAGGAAATAAGTTATGAATTTATTAAAAACTATAATGCAAACATTGTATAACTTGAAAATACCTTTCCAACGGTATAAAGAACGCATAATACGGACACCTAAGTCAAACGTTATGGTCATTTTACGAAAGGACATTTTTTAGGTTTCAAAGGAGTTGACACTAACTCTTTCAATTTGCCATCGGAGGAGTTAATATTAATGCCTCTGATTTTCCATCAAAGTATTTTGAACGAACTCCTATGATTTTCCATTGGAGGAGTTTGAATGAACTCCTCTGATGCACATTGGAGGAGTTTAAACGAACTCCTCTGATTTGCATCAGAGGCCAAGTCATGAACCTCGTTGGGTGAAAGATGGAAGTTGAGTTATAAATTTTTTTGAATAATCGTGTTAGTGCAATCTCATCTAGGATCTATGGGTAAGTGGTTGTTGCAAATTCAAATCCCAGAATCTATCTCCTTATTATCGCCATGCATGTGCCATTGACTTAATGAGCTTAAATCGTCGTACATTGAGATTGGTTTCCTATGATGATGCTTGGTTCAATTTTGGTTTTATATAAGTGGAGAAAATATTTTGATTTTAAAATTAGTTTAGTTTAAACATTGTTTTTTAAAGAGGGGAAACTTTTAAAATAATCAAATTAAAGATTATTTTTATAAATCAGAAATTTCCCACCTTTCCACTTTATATTTAAAATGTTATTAATTAATAATTAAGAAAGGAGAATGGGGTGACACACCACACCCCTTCTCCCTCCCACTTCATTGAGGCCATCATATTAAACCAATCAATAAAAGGGGGGAGGGGTGGTATGCCTACTCCCTCCCAAATACCAATTATGATCCCTTTACAACATGGAGTGGTGTTGTGGGTCACGCCCCCTTTCCATACCTCAAATCAAAACCCAAGCAAACCTTCAAATTTATGCTTATGACTACAAGTGTTGTAGTTAGTGTTAAGTCTTATGAACACATCGTTGAATTTTGTGCTAGGTTCTCTAACCACAAGCATATAAGTTAGTGTTAATTCTTCTAAATACATCACTGAAGCTCATGATAAGTGTGTCAATGTATATGTTGGAGTTATTAGTAGCTTCTATAAGCACATCATTGGAGTTGGTGGTAAGTCTGTCGACCAATCGCTAAAGTTTAAGGTAATTACGTCGATGACAAGCATTATTGTCCATGACTTAAGAGTTCTTTTGTTTTCTTAATGTGGTGCACGTGTTTTAAAAAGGAAAAGGGGAAACATGGAGGGGGAAGGTGGGCCATGAGCCCTCCCCTCCACCTAACTTACCAACCTTTCCATGTGCTATGTATTGTTCGATATGTGTTATATTCTTTGCACGAGTAGTAGTGTCACATATTTAGGTGGTTTTTCGGCACATGGTTTCTTTGTCGATGGTTTTCTATTTCCAGTTAAGGAATTAGGGTTGTTGACTAATCACAGTCATTGGGTTAGGGTTTTGTATGTCGCTAGCTCCTATATGTATATTGTATTGTAAACAATGTAACAGAATGAATGAATATAGAATATGTTGGTTTTTCCGGTCTGGGTTTCCAGGGGAAAAATATTTGTGTAATGTTTGTATTTTCATTGTATCTTTTATGTTCTTTTTACTGAATATTTGTTTGCAGTAAATATTGTACAAGGTTAAAATCTACACGTATGAACCAACCATACCTTGACTTTTTTTTTTAAAGATATTTTAATTATTTAAACTTTGAACTCATTTACAAAGTCAAAATGATTTTGTTTTTAAATTTCAAATCTAAATCAATTTAAATTAAAACATATTTTAAAATGAAATAAATCTTAATTTTCTCAATGCAAATTGATATGGATGCAAAACAAAGGGTATTGACCAGTGATATTATTGAAGGAGGTCTTAACGTGAAAATCTCGTAACTTATTCATATGACCTCCTATTTGGGTATTGTTTTTCGCAATGTGGAGAGAACGAAGAGACACTCTTAGAGAAATAATTTATCATGATATTCTACCATTTCTTCGGTGCCACAGATGATGAAGCTAATTTGGGAGAGAACCTCCTAGCGGTCGTTGTGGCACTTTCGGGAATCGGATTTCGATTCCATGAGTTGCGTTGAAATCGTAACGTCAAAAATCATACAATTAGCATGTTTAGGAGATGAAAATTTCACTTTGGCAGAAACCAAAAAAATTATGGTCAAGGGCATTTTTTAATGAAAGTTCGTGTCCCACATTAGTTAATGCTTCAACCAAATTAAATTTCATTAGTTCATGTGGTATTTGTGTGTTGGATAATCTGCTTCTTCCTTCTTCTTAGTCCGACCCAGGTTCAACTTTGAACATGATTCCAACAATGCCCTCTAAAACTATCAGCCCTCCTGGTAAACCAGAAGGAAACACATCAAACAGAGTGTACTTTGCAGTCTCACCCGAGATAGTTCTATTGGTGACTACAATGCTCAAGTGCTTTCATTTTGGGAATGAGTGGGGATATGGGATGGTATTATGTGATCTTCATTTGTTACTCTATTATCCATGTTGTTGGTGAAATTATATGCATAATATATTACTAGACATAAATTATTGATCGAGATCCGTAATCAATAGAGTTGATGCACTATATGTGCCGATAACAGATAGGTTCCTATGTCTGATGAGTATATCTCAATCAAGAAACAATTACACTATGTTTTAGAGTATCCAAATTCTTCACACAACTTCAAACGTAGAAGAGAAAACTAATAACAAAACTTCTCAAGTAAACAGCCAATCAAAGGGTTCTTTCTTAGGTGACAAGTTTGTTCATTCCAGGCTTATGAAATGGAGAAATGAACTTAAGATCTTGTTCTGTAGTAATCGAAAACAATAATCAACAATCAACTTTAGACACTCTTAAATATAAATCAATCCCAACTCTATTCTATTCTATAAAACCTTCTTTAGTACAGGAAGCAACTAACATGACAGAGATACTTCATTATGGAACATGAAGATAAGAGATAAAGTCCTATGGTTCTTGTACCACTGGGAACACTACACTTGCAAACTCAAAATCACATTCTCTTTGCTTGGCAATTCCACACATCAGATTCTTGTCAATTAAATGTCAACCTATAGAAGTAGAAAAGGAAACTATCCATTCTGTCCAATATCTAATTACTCACACTGATTCAGAAGCAAATGATTATATGTTGAACTTTAAAATGTATTTGAAATCATTGACAACACATACAATTGATAAATGTTCACACTCACACAATCACACAAAGCATGTGTAGGGAGGTTTACCTTGGATGGGGCTGTGGGCCCTTGCCAAACTAACAAGGCACCTATAAATATATTTCTGACTAAAGAACTTTACTCATTCCCATGAATTGCACAAAACAACTTTTTCATTCCTTTAATTGATTAAGTGAATCAAAAGTTCTACATTTCATTTCCCAGCACAACAACAAACATCCTTATACAAGAACCAATCTTACAACATAACAATTAATTCCCTCTCATTACTCATTCCTTCATAATTATACAAAGAAATTCAATGGGGATGGATAAGAACAAATCCCCCAACTCATAATTTGTTCAAACTGTTTATGCACAAAATTTGGGTTTTTCACCAGATATTACAAATTCGGGTTAAAGATCCTTTTATATCTCTCTATCAGTTGTGAATTATGAGAAACGATTTATGGGTTTTGTAGGTGGATAGATTTTCTAAAATCCCATTTGATGGTTTTGTAAAATATGCTTCCATGTGCACGAATATCAAGGCGCAATATGACAGTTTAGAAATATTTGACGATTTTAGGCTGAATCGTTCCCCCTTAGATAGAAGTCCACACGTGTGATATATGGGAATTATGGCCCACGATTTCACATGAAAATGACTCTCTAGACAAAACCCATGTCCCCAAAGTTTGATATTCATCGTTATCTTCCTGGAAATCGACGTGAAAATCCAGTACCGTAATGTTGGTACCAAAATCCTGTAGGTAGGGGTTTAGTACCGGATCAACACAGTCACACCATGAGTACCAGATTAGGCACATGGGAAGTATTGAAATGGGTGCAAGACTTGGTACCAGAATAACGCAGAGTGTGTTGGTACCAGAATGGATGTTGAATTGTGCTAGTACCGGATGCCATGTTGTGCGGGTACCGGAATAGTGTTGAGCGGATAGTACCAGAATAGGTGGAGATTGGGTACCAGAATAGAATGTAGTTGTAGTATCATATCACACTATAGCTATAGTACCGACATGGTGAGGTACCAGATCAAAACTACTTAAGAGTCAAACGATTAGGATCATACAAAACCAAACTTTTAATCGAATTAATTCAAGAAAACTAAACAAATCATGCCTTAATCACAAGTTACCTCTCTATGCATGTGGACAAGGTCATCAAGTGTATTTGTGGAGGAAACAGTCAATTATATACACATAGCATTGGTAAAATAATCTTAGATAGAGGGTAATATAGGGTAATAAAGGTGTCAAAATGGAGACTCAACACATGCATGTAAATCAACAGATCTAACTACCTCATCAATACATTCATCTAAGATCTAACCATTGATAGAAAGGACATAAACAATAATAATTTCACATAACACACGATCTTTCATGGTTCACCCCCTCCTGGTCTACGTCCACAAAGATTTGGGTCCTTCGGCTCTTTTATTATGGTTTTGTAATATATAGCATTGCATGCATTATAACTTTGTTTATACTATTACAAAACATGCTCTATGAAATTTGTGAGGATGACTAGATCGCACCAGGATCCCCAACCTCCAATCTAACCCTCAAGGTGTAGTTACCTCACTCTCTCACAACTCAACAACTTACAAAAGAGTGTCAGATCCTACACTCATTTTCCTTTCTATGCAAAACAGTCTTCTCTAACATGCTAGCTCCATGCCCTGGACCTTCTAGGTACTTATTTATATTCATTCTTGGCTTCACATCCATTACAATGTCTTACAAAAAATCTAACCCTAATGTGGTTAGGTTTTCCTTCATTTACGCCTCACATGTTGCTTTTCCTCTTCTCTCGGTGTCGCTTTTACTTTATTCTCAACGTGCTCCTCTATTTTCTAGCGATACTCTGATTCCTTCAACACTTCTTCGATTTATCTCAACATTGTCCTACGCCAACATTCCCCCAACACTAACTTCATGACTCGTCTCGAGTCATTCCAGGATTCCAGCATCTTTTACTGCATGTGCCAGTGCTTTGTACATCTCTATTATCCATTGGCATTCCTCATGAGCTTGGTTTCTCTTCTCTGTCATTGCCTCTACTACCTGTGCGGTGGATGGAGGTCTTAATATCTCTCCCCCCTCCAAGCCTCTCTGCTCGACACACACTTTTGTTGTATCGATCTCCACTAGTTGTTATCACTCCACACTCTTTCGTGCTTCAAATTCAAACTCTTTGCTCTTCTCCTCAATGAAAAATGAAAATGACTGTTTTCCCCCCTTTTCTGAATTTTATAGTGGGACGATGAAATGAAATTTATGTCACACTAATAGTTGTTGTTTTTTGTCTTTCTACTGTGTTTCCTGCATGGTGTGCCTTTCGACCCGTTGATTTCTCTCCTACACAGATTGTTTTCAATAATTGGTTTTTTTGGAGTGCATTGTTAATTCTAACAATTCTATTATATCAAAACCTTCCATATCCGCTGATCTGTTTGTACTTTTATCCCATTTCTACTTTTTATGGATTTTCTTCTTTTTCTTCTTTTTGTTTCTTTTTCTCATTTTCTCTATCTACTATAATACACTATGTACATATTTTCTTATTACATTGTAGGGTTCAAGTTCTAGGAGGTCGGTTGTCCCTGTACAATTTCAGTCGACTCCCATTGATCATTCCTCATTTCTATGCCTCCCATGTCTGTTAACTATATCGATCCCCCATTGGTGATAGTCTTCACTTCGTATGGGCCCAACCAATGCATTCTAAATTTTCCTGGATGCTGACAAAATTAACTATCATAAAGAAAGAATAGGTCTCCCTCCTTGAAACTATTCCTCTTGATATGTTTGTCATGCCAAGAGTTATCTCTTTCTTTATGCACTTCCTCGTGAAATTTTTGGCCCTTGGGTATGGAAGTAAGCGAAGATTAAGGAAGAAAAGATGGAATGTGAACTGCATGGAAGACACAGTGACTGATACTAGGTTGAAGTGAGAAAAAGAGGAGAAAAGAGGGAGCGAAGTAAGAGAAAGAAAGTCGTTGGATGAGGAGATTGAGGATTACAGGCCAGGAAGGAAGGCAGATCATGGACAACTCAGCAAGTGGAAAAAGACATCGTTCAATGCTTGGAGCACCACACGAGAAGGAAGGAAAGACAGGCTGGAGAAGCCCTGAAAATGAAGTCAATTTGACCTAGGGTTTTAGACTCCTAGGGTTTAGGTATCTATGGTTTTGACACTTAGGTTTCGGCCTAAGGTTGTCGGTGAGTCATTGTAATGTACAAATAAGAACCTAGATGAGGGAAGAGGGTTCGATGAAGAGTTCCAAGTTTTTCATTTCTATGAGTGATTGTTGTTGAGAGAGAGAGAAGTATCGAGCAGTGAGGAAATTCTGTGTTGTAAGATCTTCAGTTGGGTGTGAAGATCAACCCTGCAGCTGGGTGAGTAGGGAAGAGAGAGAGAGAGAGGGAGGGAGAGAAAGAGAGAAGATCTGCTAGCTAAGAGCACAGATAAGAATTGTATGCTTTCATCTTAATATAATACAAAGCACATTTTTGTGGACGTAGCCGCAAAGGGGGGTGAACCACATATACCTTGGTGTCGTGTGTGCTTGATGTTTTGTTCTCTTGTTGATAGATACATTGTTATTACATTATTGTGTTAGATCTGACAGATAGTAACATGAAGTAGATCTAAGGTGGTAATTGATATCTAGATGTTGTGTTGTTCTTGTATTGGATCCACTTTGTATTCCCTTTGGTTGTACACATCTGTGTCTTACAACCCCCCATAGCTACTTTGGGTGATACTGCTCCTCCCTCATGGGTGTT
>JASDQU010588051.1:56951-82158 GCA_032191745.1 Picea mariana | reverse complement strand
AATTAAAGGGCCAGACTTAATTAAAAGTGGTTAATGCCAGACTTAATTAAAAGTGGATTTACCCACCCAGTGTGAGAGGTCGGCCCAGCCAGTTGGTGACTCTTCACACTTGCCAGAATAGTATAAATAGGAGGCTAGCGCCTCACTTCTATCACACACTTCACTTGCTCATGTTCTTATGAGGCAAGGTGATATTTCAAGTTGGTGAAAGAAGAAGAAGGGTGGCGTATCTCTTGGAGGAGGATTTTCTGTATTGGTTGAGTTATCTCTTGAACTCTTGATAAGCTATTTATGATAAGGAAGTTTTTGTTGGGTTTTCTTCCCCTAGAGGGTTTCCCAGGATAAATGTTGTGTCTATTGTGGATGTGTATTTCTCAATGATCTTGTGGTTATTATGCTCTTATCTTTATGAAATGCAAAGAACTATAATATCAGCATAAAACATTAACATCTTGAACCCAAGTGCACTATGGGACAATTTGTTCTATACATATACTGTTGTTTTTGCTGCTTCTACCCATAAGCACATTGGAAGATCTTGATCATGGATCATGGTCTTCACTGCTTCCATTATAGTTCTGTTCTTTCTTTCTGCTACACCATTTTGTTGAGGATTGTCGGGAGTGGTGAGCTCCATCTTGATCCCGACATCTTTGCAAACGTTTGCAAACTCTTTTGAGGTGTATTCTCCTCCATTATCTGACTTGGGTATCTTGATCTCTCTTTCAGAAAGATTCTCTATCAAGGCTTTGAATTCCTTGAATTTACTCAACACTTCATCTTTTGATTTCAAAAAGTAAACCCAGGTTTTACGAGAATAGTCATCAATAAAAGATACATAGCATACATACCCACTGATGGAAGATGATGGCATTGGGCCACACACGTCTGAGTGAATGAGCTCTAGGACTCCTTCTGTTTTACTATCTCTCTTCGGAAAAGGGTTCTTGATGTTCTTTCCTTCTGCATACCCATTGCACATACCTTCATGGTCAACCATGAGTTCTGGTAGACCTGTGACTGCCTTGCTTACATAAGGTAGTGCCTTGTAGTTGATGTGGGCTAATCTTCTATGCCAAAGTTCACATGGATTCTCAATGGAGTGGGTCATGGCTGCTTCTGAGTGACCCTTTAGCTTATACAAGCCACCTTCTTCTTTTCCAATAACAATTGCTTGTTCCATGGTTTTTCCTTTGCCCCACATAAGAACTTCTCCATCTACGAAGGAAACTCTGAAGCCTTTCTTTTCTAAAGCTGAGATGGAGAGTTAGTTATTTGTCAAACCTGGTACAAATAGTACATCCATCTTCAATGGGGTTCCAGAACTAAGCTTGAGATTTGATTCTCCTACTCCCTTGATAAGGTATTGATAATCATCTCCAAGTGTAACTTTCTAAGAAAACTTCTTTCCTGAAAAGCAAGAGAGAATGTCTCTTTGACTTGTCATGTGATTGGAAGCACCACTATCAATGAGCCAGGTGTTCTCACCAGGTGATACTGATCCTGAGAGGTCAGAGATTAAGACATAGTCTTCAATTCGTTATTTTATCATCTTTCTGGGTGGCTCTTCATCTTCGACTGCATGGGCATGGTGCCTCTTGTTTTTCTTCTTGTATTCTTCTCATCTAGCTGGACAATGTTTCGCAATATGTCCCATCTTGTCACAATGGTAACATTGGTAGGATGAGAAATCTTTTTCTCTTCTTTGTCCTTTCTGAAACTTCTGGAATCTCCTTGGTTGAGATTCTTTATGTATGTATTTGTTTTGGGGTGAGACTCCTTATGAGTTTCTTTCTGGAAGTAAGACTTCTTTCTTCCTCCTTTAGTGTGAGTAGCTAAAGCTTGATATTCATCTCTTGATAGCAAAGCTTCTCGGTTAGCTACTCTTGATTCTTCTTGAACACATTCTTCCCAAACACTGTCAAATTGTAGTTTCTCTTTTTTAGCACAAATAGTTTGGATGAATGCATCTCAAGGTCTTGTGAGACCATTAAGGGTCGTCATTATGGGTTCGTCTTCGTCTATAGTATCTCCAATTGCTTCTAATTGTTCTTTGAATTGTGATATTTTGGAGAAATATTCCTGGAATGTTTCTCCTTTCTGCATCCTTGTATTCTTGAGTTGAGTTCTTAGATTCATCTTCCGATTTATGTTCTTTCCTTCATATAATCTGGTTAGGGCATCAAACATTTCTTTTGGAGTCTTCTTTGAAGACACTTGAGGAATCAAGTGATCTTTGATAGAATCTGCAAYGATTCTTTTGGCCCTAATTGTGTCCTTTTGGTGTTTTTCTTTAGCTGCAGCATCGACGGGTTCTGGTACATCTTCTTTAATGAATCTTGCTAGTTCATTCTCTTCAAGAATGAGTCCAATCCTATACTTCCAGGCAAGAAAGTTTTCCACACCTTCTAGCTTGTCAACAAGCTTAGTTCTTCCAGACATCTTTTACCTGGAGCTGGGAAAATGATCACAAAATGAAAATGCTCAGAATTGAATTTTGAACTTACCAGGCGGTGCGCTTGGCTGAGGCAAGTAGCCTTGTGTGGTTAGATTTCAGAAAATTCAAATTTTGCCCCTTCAAACTTGACCAACGGATTTCTAGACTGGTGCTTCTGGTTTTCTAGTACTTTTGGTTTTCTGGTACTTCTGGTACTGGTGAAAACTAGGGTTTCACTTTCCGGGAGTTCTATTCACTGAAAAGGTGTGCTGAAGGTGCCAAAGAGTTCCTTGGGCTAGGACGCACTTTTCTAGATGACTTGTGCGCTGAAATTCCTCTTCAATAAAAATCCCTAAATTCCTTGTACAGCAACAGTGACGTTTTTCTTTTTCCTGTGAAAGATGCTCTCTTCAGCTCATCTTTGATACCATGTTAGAGTTTAAGCTATTATTAGGTTTCTTTTCAATTTACTAGATAACCATAGCATAGATAGGATCACTGAGAGAAACACAATCACAAGAGACACATAATTTATCCTAGGAAACCCTCATGGGGGAGAAAACCCAGCAAAAACTTCCTTAATATAGATAGCCAATACAATGCCAAGAGAATAAACCAAACACTACAGAAAGTCCTCTCCCAAGTAATGCGCCTCTCTCTCTTCCTTTTTCTCCAACTATAGCTCCAAACTTGCGCTCTGGATGATCGAATGAGTGAGTGTACAAATGAGGCGCTGGCCTCCTTTATTTATACAATCTAGCAGGTGTTGAAAGGAAGTGTCTTTTCACTGGCAGGGCTGACTTCTCTTCTTGGGTGGTTAGAACCACTTTAATTTATTCTGGGGGCCTACTTCTCATTTTGCATATTACAATTAGGGTTTGACCAATCCGCAAAAGGGGATTTGGTCATTTACAATGCTCGACATGATCAATCCACAAAAGGGGATTGATGTAATGAATAATACATCAATAATAAATAGAATACTCTTTGCAGTTACAATATTTCAACAAAGTTGACTCTAACCTTTACTTCAAGGTTATGAATGATGAGCCAGTTATATTGTTGTTGTATGTGGATGACTTATTCTTGACCGAAGAAGAAAAGCTCATCACTGATTGTAAGAAGAAGCTCGCTGCAAAATTTGAGATGAAATATCTAGGCCTAATGCACTATTTCTTAGGTCTTGAGGTTTGGCAGAGCCCAGAGAAGATCTTCCTCAACCAAGGGAAGTATGCAGTTGAAATACTGAAGAGGTTTGATATGTTGGAGTGTAAATCCATGAATACACCCATGGAAACAAAGTTGAAGCTCTTGGTTGATACTTCGTCATAATTGGTCGATGCTACGCTGTACATACAGATCATTGGATCGTTGATGTATCTGACGAATACCGGGCTAGATATATGTTTTGCTGTGAACACCTTGAGTCAGTATCTGGTACAGCCCAGACATGTTCACCTTGTTGTTGCAAAACATGTGATGAGATACCTTAAGGGTACGTTGGACTTTGGTCTCTACTATAATGGAGATCAAGACTTCAGACTGATTAGTTATAATGACTCAGATTGAGATGGAAGTGTTTCTGGCAGAAAGAGCACTTCAGGATGTTGTTTCAGTCTGGGGTCAGCCATGACTTCATGACAGAGTAGGAAGCAATCTAGTATTTCTCTCAGCACAGCAAAAGCGGAATACATTGTTGCATGTTCCGCCAATTGTGAAGCCATATGGCTACGGAAGTTGTTGACATGTCTATTTGATCTGGAGATGGAAGCAATCGTGATTCTATGTGATAACCAGAGTTGCATAAAGATGACAAAGAATCCTGTGTTCCATGACAAGTCGAAGCACATAGAAATCCGGTATCACTACATTCGTGATATGGTGCAAAGGGGAGCCATAAAGCTCCAATATGTTGGCACAGATTAGCAGGTTGTAAATGTGTTGACCAAGCATGTCTCGTGTAAAGTTTGAGCATTTTCGAGACAAGCTTGGTATAGTCTGAAAGGACCTCCCTTGAAAGGGGGAATGATGTTAATGATACTATGGTATCCTGACCAACAACGGGTAGCTCAGTCAGGATTTTATATCCTAGGGGATTGATCATTCCTGGACAGATCTCGAAGGTCTAGTAAGGACAGTCTATCAGAGTACCTGTGCATGTATATGCTAGTTGTGGTCAGTAGTGGTAGCTCTGTTAGGATTTTATAATCCTAGGGAATCTTATGATTCCTGGGCAAATCCCGAAGGTCCGGTAAGGATAGTCTGTCAGAGTACCACGTGGTAGCTCTGTTAGGATTTTATATCCTAGGGAATCTTATGATTCCTGGGTAGCTCCTTCGGGACTATCAGAGGACCACAAAATGTTGGAACACCTACCTCATTCTGTTGCCCCATTATGATGATGATGTTGTTGCTCCAGCCTTCGTGTTGTGATGTTGTTGTTGCTCCAACCTTTGTGTTGTGATGATGACGTTGTTGATGATGTTGTATCAACCTCGTGTTGTTATTGATGAGGATGATGTATTAGTGTTATACTAATTGATGTTGATGCAGATGATGATGATGCCATTCCATCTCCTTGTTGTGGATGATGATATTGATGATGAGAAAAACTTTCGATGATTTATAGATATGCCAGTCAGTGTTCCAGATGTTGTTGATGTTGCTGCCCTCTCTCTCTCTTGATGATGTTGTAGAATACCCTTCTTGTTAAGGAGGAGTGTTGAAATATTGTAACTACAAAGAGTATCTATTTATTATTGAATTATTATTAAATAGATCAATCCCCTTTTGTGGATTGATCATGTCGGGCTTTGTAAATGACCAAAACCCCTTTTGTGGATTGGTCAAACCCTAATTATATCATGTTAATTAAGAAGTCGGCCCCCAAGCCTAGTTAAAGTGGTTTTAGCTACTAAGTGAAGAGATCGGCCCTGCCCAGTGAAGAGACACCTCCCTAGCGCCTGCCAGCCAGTATAAATAAGAGAGGCTAGCGCCTCATTAGCTCACTCACTTAGCTCACTCATCTAGTGTGCAACTTTGAAGGAAGTTGCAGTTGCCAATTGCCGGAAGAAGCAAGAGAGAGGCGCATTGCTCAATGTTGGATATTCTCTAGTGTTTTGGTTTATTGTCTTGGCATTGTATTGGCTATCTATATTAAGGAAGTTTTTGTTGGGTTTTCTCCCCCATGAGGGTTTCCCAGGATAAATGTTGTGTATCTTGTGAATGTGTTTCTCTTAGTTATCCTGCATATGCTATTATTGTCTAGTAAATTGAAAAGAAACTTCATAGCTGCTCTAAAATTAACAATTCTCTCGTAACACATTGTGGAGATCTGAAATTTAGTGCACACTTCTTCTTATGTGCTAGCTTTCTTGGTCATAGAGCACCCTCTTGTGTGCACTAGGGTTTATGGTGTGAAGGTTCTTTTCTTGACAATATAGTAAAGGGTTGCTGGGTTTTTTCCTTGATTGAGAAGGGTTTTCCCCGGATAACTTCTTGTGTCTTGTGCATGGTTATTCTTCTTGTGATCTTGGTTACTGCAGCCATTGTGTTGCTGCATGTTTATGGTTCAAGTTCATGCTAAATTGAAAAGAAACTACATGTGCTTGAACCATCATAAAAAAATTCAACACAAAGATGGCAGAATGGGTCGGAGGATGATTCAGGGAGGATGCCCAAAATGGGGAAGAATGTTGGTTCTGTGTCAAGTGTTAGCACTATATATGATTCTTATAGCTCCATCTCTAGCCTTTATCAAATTTAAATGCAAATACTAGACATTTTGTACATTTTTTCTTGTAACTAATGGATACATTGAAGATATACATCCCAACTCCCTTGAAATAGCCTAAACAATCACAGTTCCATTCATTTGTAGTGAACTATATTTCAAATTAAATTGAGCTACTATATTGCATAGGTTTTTAATCCTTCTTATATAAATCAAACATTTGAGCATCAATATAATAAATCCAACAATTTAGGTTCAATGTAAGAAATGTCTTTTCCAGTTATCCTTATCTTGTGGGTATTTCATTGTTGGATGCAAATGTAAATTAATTCCTTAAATCTTCAAGAAGCACAATCCCATGATTTTTGGTCTATGCAAATGATAATATCACAATAATTATGAACAGATAATGGCATTGAAAAAACAAGGATGCACAACACAAGGAACAAAAAAATATATTAGTCATGAAGAATAAAAATTTAATGGATAAATAATGAACATGAAATGAGAAAAACAATAAATAAGAGTAAAAGGAAACAGAGAAGAAAGTGGGGAAATGTAAGCCAAATGATGGGTGTCTCACTTTGTGCGGCTTTAGGAAGTCAATCTTCGAATGATCAAGCACACGCTGACCCTTTTGATTTATATGGATGAAATCTACATAATCTCCATCCCACACAACATCACCATCAGAAACAAAATAATCCTGCCAACAACATTGGAAAGATAGCTTAGGATCCTCTCTAAAATCACCCCTATGAAATCTTGAGATCAGATCTAAGAACTTAAGGATTAAAATTTAGATAAGCTCAATAACTTGTACGTCAAAAATACATTTGAATAATATGACCCTTGAAATGGAATATAATTTCAGTTCTAGAATTTTTAAAGTACAATAAAAGAAGTTGAAGCAAAATAATATGTGGTTGAAAATGTACAAGAAGATTCATTTTCTAATATTAGCATGGATGTACTTTAAATGCATGGTTAATGGAACTAACTTATCTTAAGTTAAAGTTAAAAATAATTGATGATACAGTATAAAATTAAAATTAAAGACAGGGAAGAACTAGAAACATGAGTCAATGAACAGTGAAAATAATCATATCTGATAACAAGTTTTCAAATATCCCACATACTGCCTAGAAATATGGTTAATTTTCTGACATGAAATCACAATAGCGTATATTTCCAAAGCATACAATAGAAACTCGGGCATCTAACAATGACAAAAATAACATTTGATAGTGTATGTTTCCAAAGCATGTTTTCAATCATTTACATGTTCCTAGAAATGCATTTTACTTTCTCACAAGAAAATCATAAATGCAAAAGTCTTACAAATAAGAAATGGTTTATGTTTAAAACAGATTAAATACAACATAGCAGTATAGTTCCTAATTTGAGGAATACCATCCAACATTCACATGTTGTTCCTTGAAACGCATTTTACTCTATCCCAAGAAAATCATAAATGCAAGAGTTTTACAAATAAGGAATGGTTTGCATTTAAAACAGTTTAAAAAACAATATAGCAGTACAGTTCCTAATTGAGGAATACCATCCAAATTATGCTATGTTGCATGGGGACCCGTCTCCCCCAAAAAAACCCACGTACCCGCCGTCCCCGTGTTTTGGGGACTTGGGGACCCAAATTGATGGGGACTCCATTGGGGACTCGGGGACTTGTTCGCTGTCCCCAAGACGTTCCAGACAGATTTCAGGGATGTTCCAAACAGATTTAGAGCATGTTCTGAGCAGATTTCAGGGATTTTTTGGGCAGATTTTGGGGATATTCCGAGCATATATCTTCAGTCTTGACAATCATGGAAATTGATGATTGGACAATAAGATCATTTTTCCCATCTATTATTTTTGCATTGCATTGAATCTAAATCCGTTGTAAATGTTGCCAAAACATGGGTTTTGTGATGGATTTTGATTTGGGTTTTGATTTGGGTTTTTGGTGATTTAAATATTGTATTTTCAGCAGCAAGGTTACAACAAGCAAAACTTCCATGTCAAAAAAATGAGAAATGCAACATTTCAAAGGGCTGATCCTTGTGGTTATTGCTCTTGTTCTTCTCATTTTTCTAGTCATGTTAGCTTTTACATGTTGTACATGGGTTTCTAGGGGTCATTCAATTATAGTGCTTCCACCATCCCAACCTCAAGCATTGTGAAAACAATCAAATAGTAGTGACTTCGATTGGTACTAAATGTTTGAATAAATTCCTATTCGATCACCTTCTTAATCTGAAAAATGAATCTAATCTCTTTACAGAACCAAAGTGTTTTATAGTGTTTTTCAACACAGCCATAAAAATCTGCAAAACCTATTGAAGGGAATGTCTTTTAAGTTTTAACATAATCATCATTAACAAGAAATATGAGGAAGAAAAACTGCTATAGAGACATTTCTCACTTAAGTTTCTTAAAGCTAAACTGCATTTTGCTCGTGTCTAGCAGCCAATAATGAAATGATACTCGGCCCTTTTTTAAATTGCTGAAGCTTTTTCCGAATTGGCAAGTGCAAGGGATGTGCATAATACTGTCTAGTATAGCTTGTTATGCTTACAAGCTTGAAGCAACTACAAATTTTTATGGTGAATTTTAATTTTTTAATATATATATATATATATATATACTATTGTCGTCCCCAACCCGCCTATTGTCGTCCTTATACACACTTGCAAACGTGAGCCAAGTCCTGCTCACTTAGTGTGTCCTTGGAGACACAATACCTAGGTTCAAAGCCCATGCTTTCACTTTGGCTTGAACCTCTTCCGTCTAGGCTTACTCCTAGGGAAGCCAAGGGAGGTACTCCCTAGTTTCTAGATAAGATTTAGAGTTTAAGTTCTAGGAGTTGATTTTAATTCGTTAAGGTTGGGGGGGGTCTAACCTATGATGTTAAGGCAGCAATGCAAGATGCAAGGGTTAGTTATGTCAAGCAAGCCCTTTCCCTAGGTCAACTAAGACTAGTGCCTAAGGTTAGGCAAGGGGTCAACTAGATGTTAGGGTGTTTCGTTACAATATGATTACAGAATTACGAAAGAATAGTTAATTCACAAGAATGCTAGATACAGTTACTTACAATAAAGAATATTAAAGATACAATGATACAACACAACAAGCTAACCATGTTTTGTTTAGATGTGCAGGAATTAAAGAAGATCAAGGAAAGAGCATCAACAACACATCAAAGCCAAGCATGCCCCAATAGTACTTACTCTATTGGACTGCCCCTCAATGGCAACGTCAACACAATGAAGATTTACAAGGACACTTAGAAGATTTATAAATTTAAAGCACAAGTGTTCCGCAATGATTAAATCACTTAGTTGCTTTCACTCACAAAGCGTTACTTGTATTATGAGATTGAAAGATTGAGTTACAAGTGTTAAACCTTAAGATGTATTAGATTAAGCCAAGGTTTGATTACTTAGTGAGTTAAGGGTTCCTTAAGATTGTAAGATTTTAATTACCCTTATTAAGTGTTTCACCAAAAACCTCCTCCCCCGGTTGCTAAATAACTGTTGGATGCTCAAGAAGTGAGGCAACGAAGCCTACCCTAGCTTCACAAGTCAGCCCGAAAGATTGAGTTTTTACGGAAAGGACGCCACGCGCCGTGAGACCGTCCCCGGCCTAGCACCTTCCGTTGCCCTCCTCAATCCCCGTTTTAGATGGTGAAGATGGTGGTTTATGATACCCTATTAAATCTATTAAGTTGGTATATCAATTGGTTAGACTTTTAGGTATGTTCTTAAGTGTTTTAGTCACTTTATGATGCCTTTAAATGGTGAATAAATGCCAAAACCGAAACTTATTTCAGCTTATTAAGTGTGTTATTTAAGCATATGAATGAAGCACTTAACACATGTAAAGCAATGGAAAGCAAGCTGAAATAACGATTTAGTGTGTTACCATGATTAAACCATAAACATGAGAAACCTTGTTAAAGAATACTAAGGCACAAGGGTAAGAACAGCTTGCCAAAGAATGAAAGAAAGAAGAACTCAAGCTTATACCACTTATCTTGTGTTTGTTTAAAGCATTAAGATCAAAGCATTAAGCGTGTAAGAGAAGCTTGAAAGATTAGAAGTGTACCTACACTATCAACTTATCCAACAATATTTACTTAAGTGTGATGGCAAGTGGCCTTAAGATGTTATAACATGAAAAGAAAATCACATGTTAAACCATTAAAACATAGATCATTTAGTATGTTGGACTAAAGCATGTAAATGAGATAGATCTTTAAGATAGATTATAACATGCAACTAGATCTAAGAAAGTCGATTATACCTAAGGGCTTAAGCTATGGATTAAAGTGTGTGAGATCTAGATCTAGAATATTTTAAAACATTGAAGCATTTAGAAGATCAAAACACATCACTTATCCTAGCCTTACGCTTTTGGGTATTCCTCTCCCAAGTTGTAGGCAATTTAGAGCAATGTCGTATATCTCATGTCGGGGAAAGTGTCGGCGAGAGTCCTGTTATCCCTGATTTCTAGGGATAACTAGGAGATCATGTCTCGAGGCCCACAGATCCTAGACATGGAATACCGAGAGCAGGATTGACCTGAGCATGGCCCTGGAGGGCCCATCTTTCTTCTTCTTCATCAGACTTGTCCTGTCAGCAGCAGTAGCATCCATCACCTTCCGCTTGGACTTGTATCGGATAAGACTCTTGCTCCATGAGGTAATTGGTCCAGGTATCATGGTATGTGTCATATTTGATCATTATAACCTTCAGATATATGTATCAGATTCCTTTTCATTTCTGACAACTGCTTGGATCTTACACTAACCCACTTGACCATGGTTGGGGGGATTGACAGGGTACCCTAGCAAGCTTGTACCCATAGGTTTTGGTTAGCCACCAAGGGGGATTTTGAAGAGCCATTGTCCGCCCCCATCATATTATCATTCTTACATCTTATCTCCCATTCATCTATCCCATTCCCCTAGTCCGGACATTAGGATGACCTGTTTGTGGGTTACACCTTATCTTGTGGGAAGAAGGGGCTAAAGGCCCAGGAGGTAAAAGCAGCTGGTAAAAGATAAAAGCCATAAAAAATAAAACCTAGAGATACCTCGCCCAGGGATCCCCGAGAAGGCAATAAAAAGCCTCTCAATAAGAAACAAGAGGGACCCGAAGAAAAATGACAAAACAAGACCTAGCCAAGAGGATGGGGGGTCTCATCACGAGCCAGCCCATTATGTTCATGGGTACCTAGCAGTATGACATTGCCATTATCTAGTTACCACGCCAGGGCAGTGACTTTTGGTTGCATGGCCAAGGGAAAGGGGGTCTCATCACGAGCCAACCTTATCATCCCTGTGAAAGTACTTGTGAGTAACACTGTCAGCTCTGGTCACCACGCCAAGGCAGTGTCCTCTAGTTAGACCTTGAAATAAAAAGAAAGAAAAAGTAATAAAGAAAAGAAAGAATAAAGGCAAATAAAGGGCTTGGAAAGAATTGCATCCATGACAGGTACAGCTCACCTCCTACAAAGGCACCCACGGATAATATTCACCCCTGTCTTTCACTATGTCTGGACATCCTTTGACCACACCACCTCGTGTTACATGGCTTGGATGATATCCTTTGAAAACTTTCCGTTTCTTATGGATGTTGGCCCAATAGGGCATTTTGTCTTTTTCTTCGGCTTTGTATAGTAGGTCATTGTAATGTCTTTGAGCTATTGGATGATATGTTAGGGGTTTTATGCATACATTTGATAAAATTAATGATGAAATATGATTGACATTGCTATGATCCCTAGGACTAATGAGCCCATGGAGGGGGAATTTTTTGATGTGCAGGACCATGCCCGATGGATAGGTACCAAGTGGACCGGTACACATGGGGAGATGATTAGTTCGGACCTCCATGGGGTTGAAGAGCCCATCAGATGGTTGTTGGGACCTCATCAGGGGCAAAGACAGGACAATGATTGGTCGAGCCTTTGCACGAAAGAAAAAGGAGGACGTTTTCATCCAGGACGCTTTGGTTGAGCCCAGCCCAGGGGGGTTGACCCACTACAGGTGGAACGTGTCCTTTCTGATGCCACAGGATGTCATCTAGGAGCCATGACGTCACCTCCAGTGTGTGGCACCTTGACAGAGCATTTTGGCACGTGTGGCAGAGTTTGGAGGCCCATAGAGGGCCAATGTTTGTCATCTAGTGCTATGTTTTGCCCTAAAAAGGGCCAACGTCTCCCTCAAAGGGGCTAGACCTCTTGCTTATTGCTCATTTAGGGTTTTCATTTAACAGTTTAATGTAAAACAGTATGATTTTTGGTTATTAGCCTTGTCGGTTATTTTTAATGACCTAATTAGTAATTAAAGGCCATGAGATGATATATATTGAGGAGTTTTTCCCTCATTTTGACATAATACAACTCACTCACACTTGTGACGTCTGATTTTTGTGCCCTTCTAGGGTATATTTTCTTTCTAAGTGAGGCGCACTTGTTATTGGAAGGATTTTTTTGGCATCTTTTGGCATTTTTCTCCAAGGAAGGTTTACAACTAGGGTTTGCACATGCTTTCTTCATGATATGCAAGTGATTTTCTTGCAAAACTTCTTAATTGAATGGTTGTAAGTCTAATTTCTTGCATTTGCTCATTAAATTGCTGATTTGAAACCCTAGGTAACAAGCACACAAGTAGGTCATTGTTACATGTCCCCTTAGAGAGAATTTTTTCAGCGATTGAAGAAGAGGGATTGAGCCTAGCCTTTGCTACACTCATCTTGCTTCTTCCCTTAAGCTAGCGTTGAAGTTTATAGGTTGAAAGAGGGTGACGTCTTAGGCCTAGGTTATCTACACCTAGGGCCATCATCTTCTAGGGTTTGAAAGCCTTGTCTTTACAACACTTTCTTCACCTCATCCCTTAAATTTATCATTTATGCTAGCCATTTTGCCAAGTTGACCTAAAGAAGGAGGAAAGAGCACAAGGCCTTGCTTAAGCAACACCAAAGTGAGCCTCTTTCCCCTAGGGTTTTGATTCTAGGGCCCTGCCTTTGCAGCACTTTATAACCCTTCCCTCTTGTCTTTAAGTCTTCATCCTTTCAAAACCTTGTGCCCTTGTCTTGTTTGACTCCATATACCCTAAGGCACTGATCTCTAACCTCCAACGTTGAAGTCTTAGTGTACAAAACCACTCTCAAAACTCTAAATTTTGAAACCCTAACTAACAAACTAACCTAATTAGGGCTGATGTCACAGTTGGTTATCTCATCTTGACGCAGCGAGTGTTGAATATAAGCAATTAAATGATGATTTGAAGCATTTATTGAGTAAAGTGTTGATTGGATACATTGTTAGCTTGATCATCTTGATAGTTATTAATGAATTGATGCTTTTTCCATAGCTAATTGATAAAACGTTGACCTCAATGATATCTATTGTTTCACATTGCTTATCAATTAATATCAAATAGTCATTGAAGTACTAACCCATTGAGTTATAGCCTGCATATATACTGTATTGTTGTTGTCTTGTTCCGGGCAGGTGTTTTCATTTGGGGCTACACTTCATTATTGGATGTTTAGCCGGACTATCTGACCTAGGTGGTAACCTGTGAGGAGGAACTTCTACTTTAATCTTTATACCTTTGCCTCTTCAAAACCCCAGGTTGCCGGGGACGTCTCCCCTGGGCTAACCTCCCTAAACAGAAAGAACCTCCCCATTGAGGTGACATTGGGTGGGGAAGGTTCCTGTTATGCCAGTTTGCCTTCAATTCTCTAGCCATTTGACCTAGCTACAAACTGCGCGATAACAAGTCCGGAATGTAACTTCTCGGTGACATCAGCGGAAAATGTCGAAAAATGTCGCAAGACCTCAAAAAAATACAAAAACACTCATTTTTTTCAATTTTTTAAACTTGTAAAGCAACAACATCAAATAAACACTTTGCTACGTAAATATGAAAATACAACCAATAAATAAGATGCATAAGATGTCAAGTGGTCACATATCGTTACTAAACTGAAAATTCTGAAACATGTTCCTGATAGGATGATAGTAGATACAAAATCACATCAAATGATCAAAATAAATGTATCTCATGAGATGAATCATCATGAGGCATCTAGATACTAAATAGTACATGATAAAATGAAAATGATAGATCATAGGAATCCAAAATTCAAATCATTGATTCTCTCTCTGTCGTGTTGTTGCTTGTAATGTCCCGTTTTTCCTAGGCAGTCGGAATACCGTGGTGGTTTACACAGTTTCCCGTAAACCATTAGACGGATGAGTTAGGGAAATGATATTGGTAAAGTCACTTTCAAATTATAAAGTGAAAACTTAGGAAAAGTGAGTTTATTAATATTAAACCCCTCTTTGAGGATATTTCTCTCAAATTATTAATTAAATGAATATTTTAATGGAGAAAAAGAAAAAGTGAAAGAATAAAAGGACAAGCAAGGATTGGAAAGGACATTATTGACTATTCATTTAAAAATTGAGTTTTGGAGAAGAGCTCGGTGAGCAAACGAGGGTTTCAGCTGGAAACCCATTCGACACTCAGATTCGGCAGTGAAACTATCTGCCCTAGCCGTGGAATCTCGGATTCGACAGTGAAACTATCTGCCTTAGCCGTGGAATTGGAGAATCCATTCAGGGTTTTCATTTGTAGGTATTGGCCTTGTGTTTTCGAAGAAGTTTGTTGGAGACAACTTCATTTTCTGATCTGAGAAGAAAGAGGGCATAATTCTCTTGGCACGAGTGGAGGAATTTGGGTGTTTCCCTTTTAGTTGGGCACGTCCTTCTCTTCTTGGCAGCGTATTCTCTGTGGGAGGGATATGCATCCTCCAAAGTCGTGTAGCCTCTGTTGGGCGCGACCTCCATGCTAACAACCTCGACTGATCACTATTTATAGGCTGTGTATTCTTCATTGGCTGCGTGGGGTGCCCATCAAGGAGGCTGCTGGTCGTTTTTCTTTGCTGCTGCGTGTTCATTGGGAGCTGGCCGCATATCCTCTTCCTTGGCTGAGTGTCATACCTTGCTGCTACGTGTGAGGGAAAGAGTGACCTTGCTGATGGTTATTCTCTCTTGCTGGCCATGTATACATTGTAGAGGATTATTGCTGGAATTTGGGTGGCCATAACACTTCATCCAAACAGCGAATCAACAATCACCAAGGGCGCATTCTCTAGTCAACTCGTGGGGGCATTTTGGGAGTATCTCCTCTCAGCTGTGTAAGAAGGGAGGTTCCAGATTTCAATAGCAGGACAAATTGCCCACCCTTGAGAGGTACTACAACCTCCATTTTGACTGTCAACAGTGCAGCAATTTCTTTAATAAAATAATAGCCAGAGTTTGTCATTTTGTCATATTGAATATGAATGTTTTTATCATTATCTTTATGGGTTTTGCTTAATGTCAAATCACTACTCTTGGTACTTCATTGGGGAGCTATAAGGGTCTAGAAAACCAATAAACAACAAACAAAACCAAGGAACCTATCGCTGTCCAATCAAAATTTCACCTACAGCCATAAATACAGAAATATGCAAACTGTTTGACGAAAGTCCAACACCAGAACTAAAAGGATTTTCCCAATTTTTCCAACTTAGAATATTTCATTGCTGCTCTAGCCCTCTTATTAGCCATATCAATGAGTGATTGGTTTGCAATACACATAATTTCCGGGGTACTATTTGGACAAGGATCCACATCAATCCCAGGGCTTTTGGCAAGGTGGTATTTCAAGCGGTTAATTCCTGCAAAAATATTTTTGCCGCAAAGATTGCATGTCAATACTTGTCTATTGGGAAGTTGCACTGGTTCAGCATACACCCACATTGGATCCAATGCCTTCGGCATTTTGTTTAGATGAAAATATTAAACCTGTGGCACAAAAAAAAACCAAAATAAACACACGATAATGCAAAGGTTAAATAATAAGAGTTAGATGAATTAGAATGATTGAATCTTCCATTCAAAAACAACAAGAAGAGGCACATTGCAAACCCTACCCTAACTCTAAAAATTTAGAAAACAAAGTTCAAATCTTCAAGTTCAAACTTCAACCAAATGAAAGAAAAACGTTTTTTATCATACCTGGAAATCTTGATCTCTCCATTGGCGCTAATGGAAGCAAGATCCTTGGCTTTCTCATCCTTGGATAGATGCACAATGACTTCCCTCACACCTCTCTAGCTCTTTCACACTTCACAAATGAAACAATGACAAAAAAAAAGGACCCACGGCCTCTAAAACCCCCCATGCGCACCTTTTTTCCGCGAGTATTCTCAGCAGGGCGACACATTGCATCGACTCGCGACACATTGGCAATTTCTCACGACACAATGAAAGTGTCGCGACACTTTCATTGTGTCGGATGTGTTGCGACATTTTGTTGACAAGATATCGGGAGGGTGAAAATGTCGGCGACATTTCCAAAATATCGGAGATATATTCAACAGTGATTTAGAGATTACTTGAGAGAAAAAGAAAGGAGAAGCAAGCAACTAAACACTTATCAATAAGTCACTAGCTAACCCCATGTCCTAGCTTGGAAAATGACTAACATTAACCAAACCCCACGTCCTAGCTTGCAAAATGACTAACATTAACCAAACCCCATGTCCTAGCTTAAGGAAGTGCTCAAAAATTGAAGAAAAATTGAAATTTGCACTAACCCTAAGCTACACTAAGCTCACAATTGGGAGGTAGGCTGTACCAATTCTCCTCCCAAGCTATGAGCAAGCAAAAATCTACTAGAAAGTGAAGAAACAATGAAAAATAAGCTAGGAAATGAAAAGGAGAGGTTGAAATTTGTTACCCACTTGAAGAGAAGGGTCTTGGAGTGTTGTATGACTATTTTAGGGCAACTTAACCCCCTCAACCTGCTGAAAACTTGCAAAAACCAACAAGCTATGCTTGCTGAAAAAGCTACACACAATCAACAATGTGAAGAAAAATTTCTGTTTTTAGGGCAGAAATTTTTCTCCTTGAAAAACTATGATAAAATATGATTTAAAGTGACCAATCTACTATGTTAGGCTAGCTGAAATATATATGGAGTGAACAGCAATGAAAGAATGAGTAAAGAAGAGAGAAAAGAGGATTTTATGTGTGCCTCAAGGAAGGACTCTTCCTTGAGGCATTCCCAATAAAACCCTTAAAGCCAAACCTGCAAAAACTTGACAAGATCTATGCATACAAGAAGATAATGTGATTGAATATGCTAATAAGATGAAATACTTGCACCCTATCTAGCAAACCCACATATATAGATCTACAAGAATACTCGTTGTTAGATCTACCCAAGTAACACTTTACCCAAGATCTAATCTATACAAACATCATGCCAAATCAAAACAACATTACCTCATGTGTAGCAAGAACAAAAATACTTGTTGCTCTTCCAATAATCCTCCAAAGTTTCTCCTTTATTACTCAAAAATGGATCTTGGAGAAATACTTGCTCCAAAACCCTAAGAGCCAAAGAATGGAAGATGGACAAGAAAGAGAGAGAGAGGAAAATCAAGTAGCATAACAATAGCTCAAGATATGGTAAAGAAATGAGGGTGAGAGGGGTTCTATTTATACTTGGAGAGGCAAACTCACTCCTCTTGGATCAATGCCAATTGTCCACCACCAAGCACAAGCTAGAATCCCAAGGGTAGGGTGCACCATCTAGGGTTTGGATCATGGATCCAAGAGGTGGATGAGTGGGTTGATGTTGGGATCAAGCAAAAAGGTAGTGGGAGGCTAGGAAAAGTGTGCCACATGTGAGGAGGGGCCCCAAACCTTTTTTAAAATATTTTTCTAGAATTTTCCAATGAAAGGGGGGCGTAACTTCTCTAGGAGGGCGCACCACTTGGGGGAGAGGAAAGGAATGGGAAGCAATAAATGCTAGGATGGGGGTGGAGTTGAGTTAGGAGGTGACGTGGGGGGTGAGGGAGAGCACACCAACCAAGAGAAGGGTCCACCACCCAAGGAAAACCCAAGTTACAATGTTTCACTCACAAGGGGGGCGTAACTTCCCTAGGAGGGCATGAGGGTTGAGTGAGTGAGGTGGGTGAGGGGTTAGAAATAGGTTGGAAAAGGTTGGGTTGGGTAGGAATAGCTTAGGAAACCTCTCTCCATATTTATCCACCTTTACATCATCCTTAAACTCATTATTACAATTTTTACATTTTTGCTATGTCAAGACTTAGCAATTTAAATTGTTGTTTTTGACTGACTGACACTCCAGGTGGACAAACCCATAGCAAAAGTTGTCCGACTGAGCTAAAACTTGGTTCAAGGGTGTATGGGTTTCATTCCATTTCTTTTGAGCACAAATACCCCTATCAAAAGTCCAAGGACCTAGTTTTTACAATTTTTGCTCAAAAATAATTAATTAATTGAATAATTAAACCTCCAAACTTAGGAAAATTTAATTAAAAATTAATTAATTAAAAAAAATTAATCTAGACTTTACGGAATTCCGCGAAACTTTCTAAGATGTCTTACATGGTCATTTACATCATCCCTAAACAATAGTTACCAAAGCATAAGCCCATTAGAATGCCCTTCACCACTTTGGAGGAATTATTGCAAGTGTGAGGGAAAAACTCAAGGGAAATCAATAAGGCTGAAAAAGCCCAATTAATAACCTGAGGATTAAAAACCCTCGGTGTAAAAACCCTCGGTGAAAGGAACTCTCCCAATGAACCCATCCCAAGGTAACTGACCTAAATATAACCCATGCAGACCTATTACATTATTGACCCACGTAGGGGTGCAAAAATCCAGTTACAAAAAGAAGTGTTGGGGCCAAAAATGCCTTGTAGAACTAAATAGTCTTCGACAAATGAGCATCTGATGATGCATCTCTTCATGGAAAATGGATTTGACCCCCTACTTAGAGAGGCAGTCAACACCGCTATCCCTTGAAAAATTTGGGGGTGCACTCTAGTCGTTTCGGGGATGCGTCCCCCCGTCCATGTCATTCCCTCATCCCAAAAACCAATGCAACATAGAAATTATGTATTTGCTCATTAGTGGTTTCTTGATAAAAATTGAATGTAAAGCTAACTAGAAATTCATAAAATCAAAACGTTTATGATAATCAAGGTATTCCTAAGAAACTCACCAAAGATGCACAAGGAACTGAAACACCAATTACAAAGTGCACTTTTTTGTTAAGGGACAAATATTGAAAAATAGAAGTAACTGTTATCGCACAATTTGTACTTGCCCAAAATCCCAAGGCAAGTGGGTACAGAATTAGCGTAACTAGGAATAACCTATCACTGTCACCTTAATAGGAGATCCCTTTCTATTTAGGAGTATGTCAAGACTACCCCAGGGGAGACGTCCCCAATGGCATGGGGGGTTTGAGAAGGCTAAGACAAATAGTCACAAGGAAATCCTTTCCCTCTCACAAATCACTCAAATCAAAGGTTTCTTTTATGCCTTATGGATGAAGTAAATGGATAATATTGTGTACCTGCCCAGAACAAGACAACAAGGCAAACGGGGCACTTTCCAAGTACCAAATGATTGTTAGTACTTCATAAGACAATAAACCTTCATAAAATAAGCTAGCTAATTATGAATTTGCAGCAATGCATCAATTTATAACAGCAATTAATATTTTATAATAGCCACAAGATTCAAGCCTTAAAATCGCTTGAAAAAGACAATAAAAGGTGATTTTGACTAGGCAAATTGATAGTAAATTGTCACAAGCAAAGTTGGCAATGTTTAGCTAGCTTTATGTCACTTTTGCAGAGATTTTGCTGCAGTTAGATGGTTGTAGCTATCTTTTGCAACAGAAGCAAGTTTAAATGGTCAAAAGTGCAAGAAAACTACACACAAAGCTCACACTTACCTAGTAGATTCACTAGCAATTATCACAATTGAATTTTGATTGGTTCTAGTGTGAGTTATGTGGGTAAATGTGCCAATTTAATGTATGTTTATATGGCTGTAGCAATGTTTTGCTACAGCAGCAAGTTAGCTTAGGAATTAGTCTAATTTAGGGTTAGAAAATGTTATTAAAGAGTTCAAGGATAAGAGTATAAGTGTTTGTTTGCTCAATCACCACTTGTAAGAGGTAGTCTAGTGCCTTTCTAGGGTAAATGGAGTCACTAATGGCTACAGCAAATCTTAAAGGAAATATAGCAATGATAATAATATGTTAAGGGATGGAGAGGACAAGAGAGGTGTTGGTCTCACAAGGCCTCAAAAATCCATTTCCAAGAGAAAATTGCTAGAAAGTAACAAGGGTTAGGCCCTAGCAATTTTCTCTTTCCTTGAACAAAATGTAATAAATTATGCAATAGGGCAATGGAAGTAGGGTTACTAGAGTGCTACAATGGTAGGGCTTTAGTATCTACTTCAAATTAGGTATCATTCAATAGATTTTAACATATGGAAGATTATAGGGAAAAAGATAATAACATATGTCATTTCCCTAGGGTTTCAAGCTAGCAATTTCATAATCTTAGACATGAAACAAGTAAAAAATAACCATAGCATTCATTCACAATAAAGAAATGCAGAATTTCCACTTACTTCACCAAGAATAATCTAGCAAATCACCCTAGTTAAAGATCCTCCACAAGAAAATAGCCAAAATGCACCAAAAATTGCCTCCTTCAAGAAGTGTGCACAACTAGTTTCAACCAATAACACTTAAGGGAGGCCGAATTTCAGACCTCTACTTGAGTGATGAATGAATGATGATAAATACAAGAGTTTTATCTCTTATTTATACAATGACAATGACCTTTAATTGTCTTTTAGGCATGTTATCGCACAATTTGTGGTTGTAATAAAGGACTAATGGAAAAGAGGCAAACTGGCGTAACTGAGACTATCCTACCACTGTCACCTCAATAGGATAGCTCTTTCTGTTTAGGGTGGTAGGCCCAGGGGAGATGTCCCTGGTGACCTGGAGTTTTGAGAAGGCAAAGGGTTATGGCTAAGTAGTAGTTTTCCCCCCTCACAAGTCACCACCGATCAGAAAGTCTGGCTTATCAGCCAATAAAGATAAAGATAACCGGAAGTACAAATGATCACCAAGAATGTACCTGCCCGAGACAAAGCAACAAGGAAAACTATGCATGTGCAAGATCACTTGCTTGGTTAGTACTTCATATAATCAAGGACTTTATGATATAAAGCAATTGATAAACAATGTCGATGAAGTAAATCAACGATGTACAATTGCAATGATTACAATATATCACTTCACAATAAATGCTAAAGAAGCTTCACAATGATCAATGGCAATCAATGTAACAATATCAATACTAGAAGCAACGCTTTAGCCACTCATTCAACTGCTTTACAAACACAATAAATGTTGCATGGATATCTTAATAACACAAATAGATGACGGCAGCAATAGGGTTAGTAGATGTTAGTCTAAGCTAGGGTTAGGAGGAGTTAAAGGTTGTTCAAGAGTATTTGGAAGTTGTGATCAAAGTACTCAAACATAAAGGGTCTTAGATCAATGCGCTATTAGGGTAAATGGAGTCAAAAAAGGCTGCAAAAGTTGAAGGGCCGAAATGATAGTGATAGGGCCAAAAACAAGAGGGTTTAATGATGAAGTGTTGCTAAGGCAAGGCCTCATCAATCAAACCCTAGGGGAAAACAGCTCACTAAGGTGTAGAAACCCTAGGCCTTAGTGTGTTTTCCTCCTTCTTTAGCTCAATGACAAGATAAAAACGGCTAGCTTAAAGAGTAAGAGCTAGAGTGTTGTTATGGCCAGGCTCTAACATCAATCTTCATCAAAACAAATGGCTTCTAGCATAACTTAGTAGGGACATGAAACAAGGACACCAACATGTGCTTGTCCCCTAGGGTTTAATCCAGCAGATTACAATAACAAAATGAAAGTAAAAAATACCATAACCATTCAATAAAGAAAGATTGCAGAAATTCACTTACATCCACCAAGCATTTATATAGCCAAACCCTAGTTGTAAACCTTCCACCAAGAAAATGCAAAAATAGCCAAGAAAAAGCCTCCTTCAACAAGTACGCATCAAATTTTCAGCCTAAAACCCTAAAGGAGGGTGCAAATTTCAGACCTCACTAAGAGTGAGTGAAAGATGATGATCAAAATGAGAGTTTTAGCTCTCTACTTATACAATACCAAGTGACCTTAATAAAATTTAGGTCACCAAAAGGCCGACAAGGCCAAAATACCAACTAATATTGTTTTTCATTAAATGTCATAAATTAAAACCTAATCAAGCAAAAGTAAAGACGTCATGACCTTTCTAGGGCAGCATTGGCCTCCTGGAGAAAAACGTTACCCCTCCTTGGGCTTCTCCAAGCTGCCACATGTGCCACAACTGCCTCCCAAAATGTCCATAATGTTGGATGACGTCATAGGCATCCCAAGTGACGTCATGGGCCTTCCATGGCCAACATCCCAGTGAAGAGGGCGTAACCCCCCTGGGTAAGGCTATGCCAGGGTGCCTCCGTGGAACGTCCTCCTCTTCTCCAGTGCAAACCCCTTTGTCCTGTCTATGCCCCCTGCTGGGGTCTCAGCATCCATCTGGTGGGCTCTTCAGCCCCATGGAGGTCCGCACTAATCATCTCCCCATGTGTACCTGTCCAATATGGTACCTGTCCGTCGGGTATGATCCTGCACATCAACAGATACGCCCTCCACGGGCTCACAAGTCACAGGGATCATACCAATGTCAATCACATCCAATCATCAATTTTATCAAACATGTGCATAAAACCCTTTTCACCCAGTCAAGTGCTCAAAGACATTATACAAATCTACAAGGCAAGTTTGGAGGAAGTGACAGGGCGTCCTATTGGGCTAGTGTCCTCTGGAAATGGGATGTTTCCGGAAGAAATCAAATCCAAGTCATGTTTATGGATGAGGTGGATAAGGGATGTCCTGACAAGGGGTGCAGTGATAGCAGGGAAATGCAAGGCTTACCTGTGGGTGCCTTTGTAGAAGGCAAGTTGCACCTGCCCTGGATGCAAATGTTTCCAAGCCCATTAATGCCTTTTATTCTTTATTCTTTATGGTTTTTACTTTCAAGAAGCTAATCAGGGGACACTACCCTGGCGTGGTGACCAGTGGTGGCAATGTTACCCACAAACATTTTCACGGAAATGAGAAGGTTGGCCCATGATGAGACCCCCTTTCTCTTGGCTATGCCACCAAGAGCCACTACCCTGGCATGGTAACCAGCCGCTGGTAGTGTCATACCGCTAGATGCCCATGGACCTAATAGGTTGGCTCGTGATGAGACCCCCTATCCTCTGACAAGGTCTTGTTTTATTATTTTTTATGGGTCCCTCTTGTTTCTCGCTGAGAAGCTTTTTACTTCTTTCTCGAGGATCCTTGGGCGAAGTATCTCGAGGTTTTATTTTTAGTCCTTTATCTTTTGCCAGCTCCTTTTACCTTCTGGCCCATAGCTCCTTCTTCCCACAAGGCAAGGTGCAACCCTTAAATAATTGGCCAACCCAATGCCCGGACCAGTGTAATGGGATGGATGAGCGAAAGAAAGATGGAAAGTGGTAAGTATGACGGGAGCGGACGATGACTTTTCATGAACCCCCCAGTGGCAACTCAAAACCTATGGGCACAGGCTTACTAGGTCATCCCCCCAGAAATGGTCAAGTGGATAAGTATAAGATCCAAGCACCCGTTAGAAACAAAAAGAATCAAATGCACATATTCAAAGGTTTTGAGGATCAGAGTGACACATACCATGATACCCAGACTCATTACCTCATGGAGCAAGATCCATCTCTGCTACAGGATCAAGCCGAGGTGATGGATGTTGTTGTTGCTGACAAAGTGGAGGCACTGAAAGGAAGAAAAGATAGGCCCTCCAGGGCCATTCTCAAGTCGATCTGGCTCTCGATACTCTATGTCTAGGACCTATGGGCCTCGAGACATAATCTCCTAGTTATCCCTAAAAGTGGGGTATAATAGGTCACAAAAGGTCGACATGGCTAGTTTACATCAAAAATCCAATTTTTACATAAAATCAACAATTAAAACCCTAATTTGTCTTTAGGGATGGCGTCATGCCCCTCTTAGAGTGACGTTAGGCCCCATTTTGGAACGCTAGGCCTCGAAACTAAAACGTTAGGCCTGAAAAGGCCTCAGAAGTTGCCACACGTGCCAACTAGCACCAAACCCTAACTGATGACGTCAAGGGTCAATATGATAACGTCAGGGACCTTCAAGGGCCTGTTGTTGTCCTAATACACACTTGAAAACGTAAGCTAAGTCCAGCTCACTTAGTGTGTCCTTGGAGGCACAATGCCTAGGTTCACAGCCCACGCTATCACTTTGACCGGAACCTCTTCCGTCTAGGCTCACTCCTAGGGAAGCCAAGGGGGGTAGTCCCTAGTTTCTAGTTAAGTTTTAAGGTTAAGTTCTGTTGCCGTCCTTACACACACTTGCAAACGTGAGCTAAGTCTTGCTCACTTAGTGTGTCCTTAGAGGCACAATGCCTAGGTTCAAAAGCCCACACTGTCACTTTGACTTGAACCTCTTCCGTCTAGACTTACTCCTAGGGAAGCCAAGGGGGGTAGACCCTAATTACTATGTGAATTATTAGATGAATTCTAGGAGTTAATTTTAGTTTATTAAAGGTGAGGGGAACCAGCCTATATGTCAAGCAAAAATGCAAATGCAAATCGTTAGAATGAGAATCAAGCCTTTCCCTAAGTCAACTATGACTAGTGCCTAAGGTTGGGCAAGGGGTCAATTAGATTATACAATTAAAAGAATTGATTACAACTTATACAAGAGACAAATAATGCTATAGGATACAACAAGAACTACGTTACAATTGAGATATACAACTTGAAATGATACAAATTAAATATTTGGAAGATAGCTTACAATGAAAAAATAAACTAGATGATTACACCATATACATGAAAGAGATAGTTAGATAAATGAAACATTCACAAAATGAAATGATGAAATATATCATACATACAACTTATTGAACATGAATAAGCACCTTTACGAATGAACAAGAAGGGAAATTAGATTTTAGACCAATCACATGAGATGTCAC
>JASDQU010588051.1:33447-55264 GCA_032191745.1 Picea mariana | reverse complement strand
ATTTATTGAACAAATTGTTGATTGGATATACTGTTGGCTTAGTCATCTCTTTGGATATTGATGAATTGATGGTCTTTCATAAGCTAATTGACAAAACGTTGACTTCATTTTATATCTATTGCATTGCTTATTAAATAATATCAGATAGTTATTGAAGTACTAACCCTTTGAGTTACAGCCTGCATATATATATATATATATATATATAAATATATATTGTGTTGCTATTATCTTGTCTCAGGCAGGTGTTTTCAATAGGGCATACACTTCATTTATAGGCTGATTAGCCGGACTGTCTGACATTGGTGGTAACCTGTGAGGAGGAAACTCTAAAACTTGGCCTTATGCTTTCTGCCTCTTCAAACCCCAGGTTACTGGGCTAACCTCCCTAAACAGAAAGAACCTCCCCATCGAGGTGACATTGGGTGGGGAAGGTTCCTGTTACGCCAGTTTGATCTCTATCCTTTAGCCTATGACCTAAACTACAAACTGTGCGATAACAAGCCCTGGAAGGGAAGTGGTACAGGTTGAGGGAATACGGCGCAGAGAAGGGGGTACACTTCCTTGGGTTGTGCAAGTTACAGGGAACGAGAGATTGATGGTTGGAATTGTTGCAAGAGTTGTGAACTTGCAAAAGTATCAAGTATTATGATGTAAAAATTCTATATATGTAAGCCAGTACGTCGTTGTGCAACGAGGACGGTACAATTTGTAGGGGGGGGATGTAACATCCCCATTTTAGTGATGTGTATATGATGTACAGTCGTGGGGCCAAATATGTAATTTGTATATCATAGTAATAAAATAAATGTGACGTTGGCTACAAGTGGACACRGACAGACTAATTGGGGGCTAAGTTTCGACAAGAGAGGGGAATGTCTAAGAGAGGGGTCCAAGGGGGGGGGAATTATTCATGGGTATTAATCCAACCCACTTTCCAAAGATTATTATTTTGAGTGAACCTTCTAATTTCCTTTTTTGAGTGTATGAGAGCTCAATCATTAAACACGTGTAAGGGAGTTGGTGGAAAAAGTCACATCCCATAGTTATGAGAGCATGGGGGCTTAGTACAATCAACCTTGGGGAATGTGAGAGTCAAATGCATAGGTAAAGGAAAATTTGAATGGGCATTATGAGCAGTTTTTGCATGTAGTTTTTGGAGCAGAAAGGGAGTGGAGAGCATTGCAGCTTGAAGGCAGCCATAGTAGGTGTTGTGGGTAGCTTGTTGGAGCTCTTGTTGCCTGAAGAAGCAAATTGTTAGGCCTATAGAGAGACAATTTATGTGTGAGAGTTTCCCTAGAACAATGAGCTATTGTTGTTAGTTTTCTTGGGGCAACGAACATCCCTGGAGTCCCTAACAATAAAGATTCCTAGCCAAATTGTGTTAGAGACCTAGAGGAAAGTGGAAAGGCCTGAGGGACTATGCGCAGTGAAGGGCAATCCCAATTCCTTGGGTGGTGCAAATTGAGGGGAAGAGAGTTGGTGGATTGGGATAGTTATAGGAAAAACTAGTTTATTGTGGGAGTGAATTGAATTATGAAAGACACCTTCTTTTGTGGATTCGTAGCCCCATCTCAGTGGTGACTTGTTGTTGAGATTTGCAGCAACAAATCTACAGTTGGGAGGAACGTCCATCTCTTGCAATTGGTTGTCCTGTTATCGCACAGTTTGTAGATAAGGTAAAAGGCGGATGGAAAAAGGGCAAACTAGCGAAACTGAGACTATCCCACCACTGTCACCTTAACGGGATAGCTCTTACTGTTTAGGGAGGTAAGGCCGAGGGGAGATGTCCCCAGTGACCTGGGGTTTTGAGAAGGCAAGGGCTTAAAAGGCTAAGTGATCATTTCCCCCTCACAAGTCACCACCAATCAGAAAGTCTCGGCTAATCAGCCAATAAAGATAAGTAATAACCAAAAAGGTGTACCTGCTCGAGACAAAGCAACAAAGAAACTATGCATATGCAAGATCACTTGCTTGGTTAGTACTTCATATAATCATGGACTTCTGATATAAAGCAATTGATAAACAATATTAATGAAGCAAGTCAACGATGTACAATGGCAATGATTATAATGTGTCACTTCACAATAAATGCTGATGGCAATCAATGTAACAATATCAATACTAGAAACAACGCCTTAGCCAATCATTCAATTGCTTTAAAGATAAAATAAATGCTACATGGTATAAGTATAGCACAAATAGATGACAGCAGCAGTAGGGTTAGTAAATATTAGTCTAAGCTAGGCTTAGAAGGGTTAGTCGTTGTTCAAAGTATTGGAAGTTGTGTATGATCAAGGTACTCGACATAGAAGGTCTAGATCAGTGCGTTATTAGGGCAAATGGAGTCAAAGAAGTTGCAAATGTTGAAGGGCCGAAATGATAGTGATAGGGCTAGAAACAAGAGGGTTTGATGTTGAAGTGTTGCTAAGGCAAGGCCTCAACAATCAAAACCCTAGGGGGGACGTCTCACTGAGGTGTAGATGACCTAGGCCTTAGTGCGTCTTCCTCCTACTCTAGCTCAAAAAGGTAAATTTGAACGGCTAGCTTGAATAAAAGATGGTAGGGCTAAAGACAAGAGGGTTAGGTGTTGAAGTGTTGCTAAGGCAAGGCCTCAACAATGAATCCCTAGGGGAGAAAGGCTCACTAAGGTGTAGAAACCCTAGGCCTTAGTGCTTTCTCCTCCTTCTTTAGCTCATTGACAAGATAAAAACAGCTAGCTTGAGTAATAAATGCTATGGCTAAGGACAAGAGAGTTTAATGATGAAGTGTTGCTAAGGCAAGGCTTCATCAATCAAACCCTAGGGAAAACGGCTTACTAAGGTGTAGAAACCCTAGGCCTTAGTGCGTTTTCTCCTTCCTTGGCTCAAAGACAAGAATAAAAACGGATAGGCTAGAAGAATAAAAGTAGAGTGTTGCTATGGCAAGGCTCTATCTAACTTCAGCAAATCAAAATGGCTCTTGGTTTATCTTATTACGGACATGAGACAAGGACACCAACATGTGTTTGTCACCTAGGGTTTAATCCAGCAAATCATAATAACAAAATGCAAGTAAACAATACCATAACCATTCAATAAAGAAGTGTTGCAGAAATTCACTTACATTTAACCAAGAATTCATATAGCCAAACCCTAATTGTAAAACCTTCCACCAAGAAATGCCAAAAATATCCAAGAAAAGCCTCCTTCAACAAGTGCGCATCAATTTTCAGCCAAAACCCTAGAAGAGGGTGCAAATTTCATACCTCACCAAGTGGTGAGTGAAAGATGATAATCCAAAATGAGAGTTTTAGCTCTCTACTTATACAATACCAAGTGACCTTAATAAAATCTAGGTCACCAAAAGGTCGACAAGGCCAAAATACCAAATAATATTGTTTTACATTAAATGTCGTAAATTAAACCCTAATCAAGCAAAAGTAAGACGTCATGCCCTTTCTAGGGTGATGTTAGCCCTTTTTAGGGCAGCATTGGCCTCCTAGAGCAAAACGTTAGCCCTCCTTGGGCTTCTCCAAGCTACCACACGTGCCACAACTGCCATAACTGCCTCCCCAAAATGTCCACAATGTTGGATGACGTCATGGGCATCCTGGATAACGTCATGGGCCTTCCAAGGCCAAGGTTCCAGTGGAGAGGGCACAACCCGCCTAGGTAAGGCTCTGTCAGGGTGCCTCTGTGGAACGTCCTCCTCTTCTCCGGTGCAAACCCCTCTGTCATGTCTCTACCCCTTGCTGGGGTCTCAGCATCCACCTAGTGGGCTCTTCAACTCCATGGAGGTCCGAACTAATCATTTCCCCATGTGTACCTATCCAATATGGTACCTGTCTGTCGAGTATGATCTTGCACATCAACAGATACGCCCTCCATGGGCTCATAAGTCACAGGGATCGTAGCAATGTCAATCACATCCAATCATCAATTTTATTAAACATGTGCATAAAACTCCTTTTACCCAGTCAAGTGCTCAAAGACAGTTATACAAATCTGCAAGGCAAGTTTGGAGGAAGTGACAGGGCGTCCTATTGGGCTAGTGTCCACTGGAAAAGGGATGTTTTCAGAAGAGATCAAATCCAAGTCATGTAAATGGGTGAGGTGGATAAGGGATGTCCTGACAAGGGGTGCAGTGATAGCAGGGGAATGCAAGGTTTACTTGTGGGTGCCTTTGTAGAAGGCGAGTTGCACATGTCCTGGATGCAAATGTTTCCAAGCCCATTCATGCCTTTTAGTCTTTATTTCTTTATTGTTTTTTCTTTCAAGAAGCTAATCAAGGGACACTGCCCTGGCGTGGTGACCAGTGGTGGCAATGTTACCCACAAGCACTTTCACGGAAATGAGAAGGTTGGCTCATGATGAGACCCCCTTTCTCTTGGCCAAGCAACCAAGAGCCACTACCCTGGTGTGGTGACCAACTACTAGTAGTGTCATACCGCTAGGTGACCAGCTACTAGTAGGCTGGCTCGTGATGAGACCCCCTATCCTCTGACTAGATCTTGTTTTATTATTTTTATGGGTCCCTCTTGTTTCTTGTTGAGAAGTTTTTTACTGCTTTCTCGGGGATCCCTGGGCGAAGCATCTCGAGGTTTTATTTTTAGGCTTTTATCTTTTGCCAACTGCTTTTACCTTCTGGGCCTTTAGCCCCTTCTTGCCACAAGGCAAGGTGCAACCCTTAGATGATTGGCCAACCCAATGCCCGGACCAGTGTAAAGGGATGGATGAGCGGGAAGTAAGATGAAAAGTGGTAAGTATGACGGGAGCGAACGATGACTCTTCATGAACCCCCCCAGTGGCAACTCAAAACCTATGGGCACAAGCTTACTAGGGCATCCTATCATTCCCCCCAGACACGGTCAAGTGGATAAGTATAACATCCAAGCACCCGTTAGAAACAAAAAGAATTAAATGCACATATTCAAAGGTTTTGAGGATCAGAGTAACACATACCATGATACCCGGACTCATTACCTCATGGAGCAAGATCCATCTCTGCTACAGGACCAAGCCGAGGTGATGGATGTTGCTGCTGCTGACAAGGTGGAGGTGCTGAAAGGAAGAAAAGATGGGCTCTCCAGGGCCATGCTCAAGTCGATCTGGCTCTCGGTACTCCATGTCTAGGACCTGTGGGCCTCGAGACATAATCTCCTTAGTTATCCCTAAAAGTGAGGGATAACATGTCCATTTGCTGATTAAGAGATAAGTGTTTTTTTATCTCTATTTCATTGCTTAAATCATGGGTTTTATAATACTTTTATTATTGTGTGTTAACTCTAAGTTTAAGAAATTATATGATGTTGTATTGGCTGCATTCATATTTTAAAAAATGATGCTAGATGTATGTTAAATCATGGATGCATTGCATTTAGTTAATGGTATCAGAAAAAAAAATTATGGGTTCAGTAGTCGGGACACTTCAATTTGGGTTAATAGTTACTGTGCGTGAATTAATAACACTTCAACAAAGTTATGCAGAGTTTTTGATGGGATAATAAAAGTACCCACAGAGATACCTTGTGTCATCACTGTATTGGATTGGGGAAGATGGGTTGCCAAAGTGTTTTCAGCACCCAAAAAATTGCTTTGTGGGAGGTTGAGGATCTGCAAGGGAACAGATCCGGATGAAGGTGTTGCGGATTGGCAAGGTGTGTTTCGAACTGGCAGGGCATCTGCAATGTCATTTGTGGATGTGAATGTGGATGTGGGCCAACAGTAAATCTGCAATTAAGTATTGCAGTTGAAGTAATTGCTGGCAATGGAAGGTTTGACGGCTGCAACTGTTCACTACCTCTTGCCACTGCTATTGGAAATCGAGTGATGTGTTCAATTTCCATTACTCCTGGTGTCTATATCAATTATGGTGGTGGTGGCCCACTGCTGCTTGGGACTGTTCTTGTAAGGCAACTGTAAATGGGGCATACATGTATAAGGGAATGTTGAGGCTTTGCAACAGATAGGGGATTTGGTGAGATCTGCCATAAAGCCTTTACATTCCTTTTATACATGACTGCCTCATTTACAGTTGTGTTACAATAACAGTATACACATTTTATCTAATAATGCCCCCCCCTCCCACCCTCTATAAAGTAGCAGTACGCCACCATAATTGATACCGAGAGTGGGAATAATGGAAATTAAACACAACACTTCAATTTCCAATAGCAGCCTCGAGAGGTAGTGAACAGCTGCAGTCCTTAAATGCCCCATCGCAGGTAGTGCTTACTTCAAAAGATATACTTTATTGCGGATATATTATTGGCCTGCATCCACAGATGCCTTGCCAATCCCCAATCCCTTGCGAATCCTCAACCTCCCATACAGCAATTTTGAGGGTGCTGAAAACCCGTGCAACACATGCCTGCCACAATCCAATACTTTTAATAATATCGCATTTGTTCCTACACCCTACTGGTATATCCTCTGCTCGTATAACCTACTGTTAAAGGGTTTAAGTTAGTAATTCAAATACATCAACAGGTAGGCTACTACTGAAATCGACTTATACATCATCCATGGACCATCATTTACAAAATTACTTTTAACACGGTAAACTACTTGCATCAGCTGAGCTTACCAGTCTACCATATGTTAAACCCAACCTAATGGCCATCCACTATTCAAAATTAAGTATTTTGAGGGTGTTGAAAACTTGTGCAACGCATGCCTGCAACAATCCAATACAATCCAATACAGTACTGTAATAATATCGCATTTGTTCCTACACCCTACTGGTATATCCTCTGCTCGTATAACCTACTGTTAGAGGGTTTAAGTTAGCGAGTCAAATACATTAACAGGTAGGCTACTGCTGAAGTCTACTTTTACATCATCCATGGACCATCATTTACAAAATTACTTTTAACACGGCCAACTACTTGCATCAGCCAGTCCACTTACCAGTCTACCATCTGTTAAACCCCACCTAATGGCCACCCACTATTCAAAATTAAGTCTGAAATTTAGTGAAAGCAGCCATGAGAACTAGTCCCTAAGATAAATTAATTCCAAAGCATACTCGAATTATCACTATTTAGAGAGATCCCATGAATTTGTCCGTTAGAAAAGGGAATTGAAGTTACCAGGCAAGTCCCAGGGCTCGCATCTGTAAAGGTCAACCTCGGGAATAACCTTGACCTCTGCTGCTTTGAGGCCATGATTGAGTTTGACCTTGAGATAGTTGAAGATAAGTTCCTCGTCCGTCGGATGGAACCTGAAACCTGGAGGTAATGCAAACGTCCCCATGGACAAGGGAAGGGGTATCGGTAATCCTCTCTTACAACTGCCTATCAAGCCTTGCATGTGAAGCCAAATTCCAATCCCTCGTATTCATACAAACAAACAGATTACCTGGTCTCAGCTCGGCTCTCCGCTCTTCTCCTTCTCTTCTGCTCGGAGTTGATAAAATCTCTGCCCACCTACTATTTCTATGTGTCTGCCCCAATCCCAACCGACATGAGATGGCAATACGCCAGCGCAAACGTGGACCGTCCATGATGGCGGAAAATGGCAATGAAATGATATTGATTCACACGCGTCGCTCTTCACAGGTCACTGAACAGTCACATGGTCTGTATTTGGGATACAGATTGGTCCATGGGATTTTGTCACTCTCTCATTGGAACACTCTCACTGAACCAAAATGGGATATTTTTATGAAACTTCCCATCTATTAAGGCGGCGTCTAAAGGCTAATTAGGTGGTCGTTGTTTTTTGGTTTTTCAAGATTGAATCGGGGATTTCAGAATGTGCAATTTCATTACAGTGAAATTGTAATCTTGTTTATTTGAAATGTGATTGAAAATATTGTTCAGCATTTAAGAGAACCGATTTGGTGGTGGAAACTCCGTTTGGGATTTTCATGTGGTGCCTTATTGCAAATAAAGTTTCAACCAAGGATAAAATGAAGAAATTGGTAAATTGAAAATATTGTTCAGCATTGAAGAGAACTGATTTGGTGGTGGAAACTCTGTTGTCCTTTAAAATTCAGGATTTTCATGTGATGTCTTATTGCAAATAAAGTCTCAACCAAGGATAAAATGAAGAAATTGGTAAATTGAAGGTATAGGTTGGTGTGCTCTCTACAAATCCAAGAACAAGACTTCTTTACACATTTTCCTAACCTGCCATTTTATCAAGCGGATATTGCAGGAAGCCTTGTATGCATTGGTCAAGGTTGTAATTGGTTTGGTCCTTCAGTAGAACAGAACTGGAAAGATTGGGTATCGAACTTCTCAAATCAGAATGTTAAAGCACTACCATTAATAATTTGTTGGGGTGCCTAGATTGCTAGGAACTTAGCGATCTTTAAAGACAAAACCACAACACCGGATATTGTAGCACCACAAGGGCTTAGCATCCTCTCCCATTCTCCATAGGAAAAGGATATTCAGCCTCCAAGGGTCTTATCGATTGTTTTGATAAATCTCACAAAGTCGTGGGTCTTCTTTGATGGAGCTTCTCAAAACAATTACCAATCCTGTCGAAGTGGGGTTGGGGGGTCTCTACTTTTCATCTCTGCTTCCCACTCTTTCAAATTATCTATGCGGTTAGGGAAAGCATCAAACAATTTTGTTGTCTCTCAAGGTGCTCCTTCTCTTTGCTTTAGAAAAAAAAGTATCATCTCTACAGATTTTTGGGGACTCCATGGTTGTTATTAATTGGGCTAGGAAATCTCAGCAATGTCATAATATTCAACTTCTCTTTATTCTTGAGGATGTCTACAAGATCTTGGACTCTTTTGATATGGTCTATATTCAACATGTTTACAAGGAACGCAACATGGAGGTATATGTGTTGTCTAAAGTAGACCTTCAGTTGAATTATGGGAAATGGAAAATTTTAGAAGACAGGGATGGCGAACATTTTGAATATTTCCATAGGCCTTTTATTGAAGATCATCCTCACCCAGGACAAAATGATTAAATGGATTAAATTTTGCATCTTTTTAGAGGTTCTGTTATGCATTATATTTGAAAAGGCCTTATATACAACACTCTTTTTGTATCAGCTTATGGCAAGAATATTGGTATAAGTTATATGTAAATATGGCAGGACATCACTTTTGACATTCGTGTTGTATATTTATGTGCTATATACACACGGTATTCATGAGAATTTTTTGGGAACTCTCAATATGAGAGCAAAAATAAGGATTTTATCTATGTTTTCTATAGAATGTAAATTGTTTTTCTCTTCCAATGAAATAAAATTTATCCTTTTTTTCATGAGGAAAAAAAGAAATGAGATTGAAATTTTTTTAGATTTATGAATACATTTAAAATGTTAAAATTCTAATTAAATTATTTTTATTTATTAAATTTATTAAAAATAAAATTATTTAATTAACTTTTACACAACATCTATCAATTAAATTCTTATTAACATTTCATTCAAAAATAATTTTTTATATATAATTATTAACAATATTTTTTAATCCTATATAGATATTAAAGTTACAGTGACCATTCTTTATATATTTTTTATCATTTTTACATATTAATATTAAAGTTTAAATTTTGAAAATGATTAATTAGTATAGTTATGGAATATTTTATTTAATTAAAAATTAATTTGCTTATATAATAAATTAAATTATGGAAATAGATGATATTAAATGACCTTCTCAAAGATTGAGTAATATTGAGCGAAAATGGGAATCTTGAGGCCCGCAAGTGACCTTGCGGGCCGCCACTGAGGTCATATGAGTCGCTAGATATGAGCATAGGCCTTGGGCCTCAGGCCTGGGCTTTTTTGGCCTGCTTCCCACTCTCCGATGATCGAAGGGTTTCATGTTACCACGTTTTTTTTGTCAAGTTGGGAAGGCTAAGCCCGCGTGATTTTGCAGAGGCTCAGAATTATTCTAATGGCAAACTATGATGATGTGGTGGATTACTCGTCAAATCCAGGTGAATTGTTACCCTAGATGGGGACAGCTGACAGCCCCACACACTCCTACCTGGTACAGCTGGCGGAGGCGGATCTGAATAATGCTTGTGGCGATTTCTTCTCGCAGTTTTCAGGGGTAACTGGTTTTTACTCTAGGTCAGAACCGGAAGCACTTTCTTGGCTGGGAGGGGAAGCTAGGGCTGGGGAGGTTTTGACATCCGGGGGTTTCACAAACTACAGTCTATCATCATGCTTTGTTTCTTGGTGCAGTCCTACTCCTCTAGTCCCTAAGGGCACTTTTTATGCTCTGTTTCTTGGTGCGGTCCTACTCTTATGGTCCCTAAGGGCACTTTTTCCCCAATTTAGTGTGGGTTTCCCCCCTCATCGCCCTCGGCTAACTTCTCATGGTCATTCCCAAATCCCACAGTGATTGTGCTCCCTTCCCTAACTCAGGGGGAGCTAGTGGTTTTCTCTGAGGTCACTCCAGAATCGGTTTTAGAGGGTTCGACACTAGGGCCTACAAATTGGCTATCTCTAGATCAGGGTCCAGCCTCAAACTTCTACTATCCTTATGTGGATCAAGGCTTCTTCCCGAAACAGCCAGAGGAGTCAGTGGAAGGGTTTATTGCCTCCAACTTGCGGCCCTCAAATTCCAATGAGTAGGATTATGTTTTCTCTGGAGAGTCTGGAATTAACACACTGTTGAATCTGGACCAAAGTTTGTCAGGAGTTCTAGAGTCAAGGCGAAGGAAACGAAATAAATGTATTAGGTCTTCGAAGGCAAACCCTAACTTCATACTTGGAGATGACCTAACTATGTCTAGGGTGGTAGAGATGGTTGATAAAACCATAGTTGGGAAAGCTTATGGCCATCAATTCAGGGAGAAGTCTCTCAAAGCATGGGCTGAGACAAATTGGGGTGCGTCATACAACCCTCCACCCATAATCAGTCAACTCTCCAGGGGATGGTTCATGATTATTTTTGTCGGTCCTAATGAAGTTATGGAACCCCACTTTTGATGTAGCAAGTGAGAGACTAGACTCCATCCCAGTATGGGTTCGATTGTTGGGTCTCCCTCCACACCTTTGGTCAGAAAAATGCTTCCAAGCAATTAGGAACTTTCTGGGGAAGTTTTTGGTAGTCGATATGGGATTCTTAGAATCAAGAGAGATGTCAGTGGCAAGGATTCTGGTTTTATTAAATATCATAGAAGGGCTTCGGAAATTCCCTACTCTGACAGATTTGGGAAGGACTAGGGTTCAAATCCTAGACTATGAAGGGGTTCCCTTTCGATGTAGGAGGTGCCATGAGTATGGGCATATTGTTAAGGAATGCAAGAACTCCACGAGGGGGCGCATGAATAGTCGAACTTCCGTAGAGAACAGAACTGGACTGGGGTGTCAGGAGAATTTGGGTGTCAACTGAATTTGGGTTCTAGTAGAGTCTCTGAATTTTTTTGTTAATGGGTCGACTGTCCAGGGGGGGATGCATTGGCCTTAGTTCCAGTCGTGAGGGAAGCGACGAGTTCAAAGATATGCCAAGAGGAAGCCCCACAGCACTTGATCAACAACTTTTTGGATATGCATCTCTCTATATCCTGTCCAGTAAATGGATTGATTAAAGCTTTCAATTTTTTTTATGGTGGATTGTAACCACTCTCTATGGAATCTACCTTTTACAAATAATGCGGCTTTAAATCTTTTCTCCAAGCCCCCGCACTCTCCTTTTCTGTCCCTGGCCGATTGTTCTCTCCGTCTGAACTCACCGCCTAGATCCCCAGTTTCCTGGTCATTTGAGGAATCTTCTTCTGATGGGTCTGAGGACTCAACTATTCGTTTCCAACTCGATAACATATCATTTTCCATACCCACGACAGACTACAGAGGCCTGGGCCCAAATCTGGAGATCCTGAAGACTAAAAAGGGTCATGGTAGAAACTCTCACCTCTCCAAGGCTCAATCCCGAGCACTGGTTGATATTGCTTCAAGCTGACATAATTCAATTATAGGGGCTCTTAGAGCAGCAAAATCCCCAGTAGGGGTTCTCCCATGAAACTCCTCACCTTTAATTGCAAGGGTTTGGCAAGTCCCCAAAAAATATCCTCACTAAAGCGGCTGGTAACTCTACACCAGCTTGACCCCGGATGGGGTGACATGTGGGCAATCTGGGCACGTGGAGGCGTCAATGGGAGGGCCATTTATGGAGGCCCCTACTCCTGGCTGCGGGCAGTCAATAGAGCCCTCGCCTCCGTAGACCAACGGATTAAGATGGAGCTCCTCGCGCGTGGGCAAGGGGCGGCCAGCCAGAGCATTAAGCTCTCGGCGTTAATGCTGGCAGCTATGGGTTATGCGTATTTTAGTTTGAACAGACCTCCCACTTCGCATTCAAATTTGTTCCAGCAGGTTCAGCACCGCCGCGCAGGAGGTTCCGCCCTCGCCCTCACCATACCACGGGTAAGGGGTAGGCCTCGCCGAGGTGATGGCTGGTATGCAGCAGACTCAAGGAGAAAACGACATCAGAGGTTTTCCAGAGCTATGCTCTTGGCCAGGAAAAAACGCAGGGGCGGCACCACTGTAGCAACCTCGCTGCCTCGAACCTACGTCGAGGAGGACCTATCCATCACGCTTCCACCGGATTTTTCCGAGAGCCGGATGTTCATTGTCCCGAACAATTGGGATCCTCCGACGAGTTTCGGACACAAGCCAACTGCACCCAATTTGGGCAATCCTCCAGCGCCCGCCATTGCTTCGTGTGCAACTTTCGCGGCCTGCCCTGTGGAGGAGGAGCCACTGGAATCCATCGCTGGGGTGCAGACGTAGGGGACACCGCCGGACCACAAGGCAAGGAAAGCGGAGGAGGTGCAACCAGAGCACACTACTGACACGCAGCAGCAGAGGACGACATCGAGTCGAGAAGAGGAGTCTGAAAGGAATTCGCCACCTTCGTCGTCGTTCCTGCATCCTGAACACCTAAAGTTGATCTTTGAAGTGCGCAGCCTCGTGGACGATCAAGTCTTTAGTGCTATGCGAGTCAGCCAACGCCTAGATATGTTGTATGTGGCCTACTCCAAAGCTACTCCACGGCGCCAATGCCCCACTTGTGCACAGCCCTTCGTCCTCCCGGTCAATGGAGGTAACCTCGACTGAATAGGTTCTGGCCTTCCTCACGGTTTCCATGCTCTTTTCAGTTACAGTTTATCAGAGCCGTAGCTCTCTAGTTCTTAGCATAATTAGCTTTAGCATAGCTTTTCTGTTACTGTTGCACATATTGGACATAATCCCTGGTTTCCTTCGGGCAGGGTGGCAAAACATTATGCCTAATTTTGCTTGCTACTGTGGACAGGCCAGATGTCCTGGTTTCCTGTATAGGCAGGATAGCTGGCATATGTATGCCAAATATTTATCCTTTTTTGAAAGCTTAATATAACAGGTACTGCTTTTTTATTTAAAAAAAAAAAAAAAAAACTCTACACTAGCTTGATGTAGTTCTTTTTCAAGAAACCCTAACAGATGAAGTCTTGGCCACCAAGATTCTAACTTCTCTTCTTTCGGGTTGGGTTTTCCTGGGGCTCGATGCCATGGGTAGGTCGGGTGGACTAGTCATAGGTTGGATATCTAGGGGTATCAAGCTCTTAAAATCTTGGGCTTTTGACTCTTGTTTGGGGGATGATTTTCTGGTGGAAGGAATTGGTATGGAGATCAGAAAAATCAATGTTTATGGACCTCATTCAGACCATAACTCCTTTTGGGAAAATCTGCTTGGCAAAGACCTCATGAAGATGGACTTTCTAATCTTAGGAGGTGATCTCAATTTCTCTCTGGGGGAAGCTGAAAGTTGGGGCACCTCGGCCCACCCAGACAACCAAGCAGCCTTCTTTGGCAATCTATTGTCTTCCAACGGTCCCATTGATATAGCTCCACTGAAGCTACTACCCAATTGGAGGAATATGAGGGTAGGGGAGGCCCGTATAGCCAATAGGTTAGACCGTTTCTTGATCTCAGAAACTTTAGTGATGCTTCCATTCCAATTTCGTCAATGGATTGTAAGTGGAGGCAAAACGGACCATTCCCCAGTATGGTTTGAAATTGAAGGTGGTCCTCAAAAGCCTGCCTCACCGTTTAAATTCAACTCTTCCTAGTTAAGGGACGAGAGTTTTTGGAATTTGTTCAAGTCCAATTGGATTGCCATAAGGGATTCAGAGGGTAGTCCGGTTACTATCCAATTCACGACAATTCTCAAAAGAATAAAAAAGTTGGTCATTCTGTGGGAAAAAACAAAAGAGAAAGAAGATGAACATGAACTCCAAAGTATAGAGGAACTTTTGAAGCGGGTCTATCAAGATTCAGATTTTGGGTTCAGCTCAGGTTCTTCTCAAGACAATATGAAGAGGCTAGAGGCTAGGCGTAGACAATTGTTGGTGTTTCAAGAAGAAACGTGCAGGCTCAAAAGAAAAGCTATCTAGCTTGAGAACAAAGATGATAATACAAATTCTTCGAAGCCTATGCCAAGGGGAGGAAAGCAGACAACACAATATGGGGCTTAAAGGATCAAGAGGGCAAATCTGTCACTTCCTTCGAAGGCCTCGCAAACATGGGTAAAGGCCATTTTCAGTCATTATTCAAAGTAGACAGGAGAGTGAACATAGCATATATCATAAAGTTGGCACTATACTTTCCCAACTTCGTGGATGAACAAGGGAACCAAGATCTATTTGTAGAAGTCACTGAAGTAGATCTAAAAGAAACTCTTCACAGCCTTCAGAAGGATAAAAGTCCAGGTCCAGATGGATGGACAATTGAATTCTACAAGGTATTTTTTGACCTAATCGGAGCAGATCTACTAAAAGTCATTGAGGAATCTAGAACCAATGGCAGAATTCGCAGTCCTTTCAATTCAACTTTTACAGCCCTCACTCCTAAGGTGAACGATCCTCGGTCCTTTGGCGACTTCAAGCCAATTTATTTGTGCAACTGTATACAAAATTATTTCCAAAATCATAGCTCGTTGGTTGAAGCCCATACTATCAGAATCCATTTCCAAATAACAATTTGGGTTTTTAGAAGGGCGCCAAGTTCATGAGGCAATAGGCATAGCCCAAGAAGGCCTACACAGCCTAAAGACAACAAGAGCAAAGGATTCAATTCTAAAGATTGATCTTTCAAAAGCATATGATAGAGTGAATTGGTCATACATTCAACTTCTTCTTACACATCTCGGATTTGAAGTCCCATTCATAAAGTGGGTGATGGCATGCATCTCTTTGATCTCCTTTGTAGTCCTTATCAATGGGGTTGCATCCCCTTTTTTCATTTTAGAAAGGGGTATGTGTCAAGGATGCCCCTTGTTCCCACTTCTTTTTCTACCGGAGGGAATGAGTAAGGCTATTGATAATGCAACAAGAGTAGGAAATTTTCAAGGAATTCAGGTTGCCCCTGTGTTGAGGATCACACATCTATTGTTTGTGGATGATGTGCTCATTTTCTGTAGTGGTAGAGTCGAAGATGCAAAAATTCTAGCAGAAATACTTTCCCTCTTCTGCTCGACTACAGGGATGCAAATAAATACCCAAAAATCTGCCATCACTATTTCAGATATGGATAGAGAGGAAGTGGCCACCTATCAAAGACTATTTCCATTCACAGTCCATGACATTTTAGAAGGCCTAAAATACTTGGGGTTCCATTTGAAGCTGAACAACTACAGAAAAGAATATTGGAAACGGTTGCTAACAAAATTAGAGAAAAGGTTAAATGGTTGGAGCTTTAGATGGTTGTCTAGAGCAAGCAGAGTCACTCTGACCAAATTTGTTTTGGAAGCCATACCAGTATATTGGATGTCACTGGCTTGGATTCCAAAGGGGGTGCTGGAAAAGATAAGAAGGACTTGTTCTTGGTTTATTTGGTCTGGATCAGGGGATAAGTATACTCAACCCTGGACAAAATGGGAATGTATTGCGAAGCCAAAAGTCTTGGGAGGTTGGGGACTCAAAAATATTTTTTTGTTTTCCAAGGCCTTGGTGACAAAGGTCTATTAGCGTCTTATTTCAATCTCCAGCTTGTGGACACAGGTAGTTACACAAAAATACATCCTCCCAGATTATGTGGAAGATTGGATCAGATCACCAAACAAGTCATCACATCATTGTTCGATGTATCCTCTTTTTCAGTGGTAGGGGATAATCTGACTTGGAGGGTAGGTAAAGTAAATCATTTTTGCATAGGCACCGATCCTTGGCCCGGTAGTGGGAACTCTCATATACTCCCAGATGAACTAATTAATCAGCTTCACATGCAGGGTATCTCCTTTCTACCCCATCTATCTGACCCCCTCTCAACTATAATATGGAACCAAGGTGGGAGAAGTGTTATATCTTTGGGATTAAATAGGGCTTTTGCAAACTTAATGGAAACTTATATTACAACTCTCAAAAGAGGACACATCAGACTCTTGGACAGGGAAGATGAACTAGTATGGCAAAAGGACCCTCTAGGCTCCTATACTCCAAAATATGGCTACATAGCTCTGAATATAGACCTATTTAAGAAAAATCCCAGATGGTGGTGGAGGGGATTTTGGAAGCTGAAATGTCCTCAAAAAGCCAAAATTTTCGTGCGGGTGGCTCTAAACAATAGAATCCCAACTTGGGATAATCTGAGAAGGCATCAAATAGAAGGACCGAGTAGATGCTCACTTTGTCAAAATGAAAACGAAACCACTTTCCATATTCTCATCTCCTATCCCTTCTCAAAGAAAGTATGGTATGAAACTTCCTCAAGCCTTGGGCATAGATGCATATGGACTGGAAACACTTTGGAACTGGCATGGAAAGGTTGGACTCGTGATCCAATAAATAAGGAACTAAAAGCACTTCCTCTCTTAATCAGTTGAGGAATTTGGCTAGCCCGGAATGCAACGATATTCAAAGAAAAAGCCTATACTCCAAAGGAAATTGCAACCCAAAGTCTATCAATATTGTCGCATTTCCCCTAGACAAAAGAAGCACCAACCTTGCGGGTAAGACATCAAGAGGACATTGACACATCAAAACCCTGGGCATATTTTGATGGAGAATCTCAGATCTCCAATTGTAGGGGGGGGAGGGGGGGTTGCAGTTCTTCACTTATCAAAAAACCATAGTTTTCATTTAAAAATGGGAATGGATCAGGGTACAAACAACTATGCCAAACTATTGGCATTGAAGCTATTACTCCTATTTTCCAGAGAAAAGGAAATCCAACACATTCAAATATTTGGTGACTCTATGAATGTCATCAATTGGGCAAGAACGCATCAAATTTGTCACAACATTTTTCTTAGTCCTATTCTGGAGGATATTTATCGTATGATGGGTGTATTTGATACTTTGGCTATCTCCCTGTTGAAATAATGTAATTGCAAAGAGTATTCTTATTATTATTGATATATTATTCATAGGATCAATCCCCATTGAGGATTGATCATGTCGGTTATTGTAATAGGACCAAATCCCCTTTTGCGGATTGGTCAAAAGACAATTGTAATAGGCAGAATAAGAAGTCGGCCCCAGCAGATATTAAAGAAGCCCAAAAATGTAATAAAGGTGGGTTTACCCACCCAGTTTGAGAAGTCGGCCCTTCCAGTGAAGAGACACTTCACATGTGCCAGACTTGTATAAATAAAGGAGGCTAACGCCTCACTTAGACACAACTCATTTGCTCATTTTTTAGAGACAAGTTCAGATCTTCTACCATAGAAGAAGGAGAGAGAGAGTGGTGCATATCTGGGGGAGGACTTTCTGTATTTGTTTAAGAGATCTCTTGGCATTGTATTGGCTATCTATATTAAGGAAGTTTTGTTGGGTTTTCTTCCCCTAGAGAGTTTCCCAGGATAAATGATGTGTCTCTTGTGATTGTGTATTTCTCAGTTATCTTGGATTATGCTATTGTTATCTAATGAAATGCAAACATCTATAATAATGGCTTAAACATTAACATGGAATCAGAACCAAGCTGAAGGAAGCATCATTCACAAGTGAAAAACGTCACTGTTACCGTACATGAAAATTAGGGCTTTTTGATGGTGAAGCTTTTCAGCCCTGAAACCATCTAGAAAAGTGTGCCCTCCCCTAAGGATTAGTTTGGCACTCTCGACGCAACTTTTCAGTGGCTAGATCTCCCAGAAAGTGAAACCCTAGTTTCACAAAGTACCAGAAGTACCAGAAAATCAGTGTACTAGAAGTACCAGAGTACCAGAGCTACCAGAAAACCAAAAGCACTAGTCAAAAAATCCGTAGATCAATTTTGGAGAAGCAAAAGTTGGACTTTCTCAGATCCAAACACACCAGGCTACTCACCTCAGCCAAGCGCACCTCCTGGTAAGTTCAGTTTTTTATTTTGAGACTTTCATTTTTCGGTCATTTTCCTAGCTCCATGTAAAGATGTTTGCAAACGTTAAGCTTGTTGACAAGTTAGAAGGAGTGGAAAACTTCCGTGCTTGGAAGTATAGGAATGGCCTCATTCTTGAAGAGAATGACCTACCAAGATTCGTCAAAGAAGAATTACCAGAACCCGACGATGTTGCAGAAAAAGCAAAGCATCAAAAGGACACAATAAGGACCAAAAGAATCATTGCAGATTCAATCAAAGACCATCTGATTCCTTATGTGTCATCTAAGAAGACCCTGAAAGAAATGTTTGATGCCTTGACCAGACTATATGAAGGAAAGAACATAAACCAGAAGATGAATCTTAGAACTCAACTGAAGAATACAAGGCTGCAGAAAGGAGAAATGATTTAGGAATATTTCTCTAAAATCTCAGAATTCAAAGAATAGCTAGAAGCTATTGGAGATACCATAGACAAAGACAAACTCATAATGATGGCCCTAAATGGTCTCACAAGACCTTGGGATGCCTTCATCCAGATGGTATATGCCAAAAAGGAGAAACTGAAGTTTGACAGTCTTTGGGGAGAATGCATCCAAGAAGAAACAAGAGTAGTGAATCGTGAAGCGTTACTAGCAAGTGATGATGATCAAGCCCTAGCTACTCACACCAAAGGAGGAAGGAAGAAACCCTACTTCCAAAAGGAGACTCATAAAGAGCCTCAATAATCAAATAAATTCAATCATAAAGAATCTCATCCAAGGAGATTTCAGAAGAGAGGACAACAAAAGGAAAGAGACTACTCATCTATACAATGCTATCATTGTGACAAGATGGGACACATTGTGAAGTTTTGTCCAGCCAGACGAGAAGAATACAAGAGAAAACATAAGAGGCTCCATGCCCATGTAGTCGAAGATGAAGAGCCACCCACAAAGATGATAAGAGAGGAGATCAAAGACCATGTCTTGATCTCGGCCCTCTCAGGATCTGTAACACCTGGAGAGGACACTTGGCTCATTGATAGTGGTGCATCCAAGCACATGATGGGACAAAGAAACATTCTCTCTTGTATCTCAGAAAAGAAGTTTTCTCAGAAAGTGACACTTGGAGATGATTAACAATATCCCATCAAGGGAGTGGGAGAATCAAACCATAAACTGAATTCAGGAAATTCACTAAAAATGAATGACGTACTATATGTACCAGACTTGAAGAAGAACCTACTCTCCATTTCATCTTTAGAAAAGAAAGGCTTCAGAGTTGCCTTTATAGATGGAGAAGTTATTATGTGGGCTAAGGGAGAAACCTTAAATGAAGCAATCACAATTGGCAATGAAGAAAATGGCTTGTATAAATGAAAGGGTCACTCAGAGGCTGCTATGACCCACACCATTGAAAACTCATGTGAACTTTGGCATAAAAGATTAGCCCACATCAACTACAAGGCGCTACCATACATATGCAAAGCGGTCACAGGTTTACCATAACTCAAAGGTGACCATAAAGGCGTATGCAATGGATGTGCACAAGGGAAGAACATCAAGAACCTATTTCCAAAGAGGGACAACAAGACAGAAGGAGTCCTAGAACTCACCCATTCAGATGTATGTGGCCCAATGCCATCATCCTCCATTAGCGAGTATGTATATTATGTATCATTCATTGATGATTACTCTCATAAAACCTGGATATATTTCTTGAAGACTAAAGATGAAGTGTTCAGTAAGTTCAAGGAATTCAAAGCCTTGATAGAGAACCTTTATGAAAGAAAGATTAAGATACTCAGGTCAGATAATGGAGGAGAATATACCCCAAAAGAGTTTGTGAACTTCTTCAAAGATGTTGGGATCAAGAGGGAACTCACTACTCCCTATAATCCCCAACAAAATGGTGTAGCTGAAGGAAAGAACAGAACCACACTGGAAGCTGTGAAGATGATCCATATTTATGTAGGAACACAGTGAAATACAGAAATACACATAAACACAGAGATGCAACAGAAATAAGACTTCATTTCATTAATAATAAATGACTGAAATATGCTTACAGACAGAATGGAAATAAACTAGCTAGGGCGTTGGTAGCTTATCTCTGAGAAGAGATGTGGCGGCTATTGGCCTCTGAACTGTGTTACAATGAGGCTCGAAGGCCTATTATTATTGAGAAACAATGGAAAACCCTAAACATCCAAAGACCTAACCCTAGGAGATGAAACGCCAAGACTATGGGCCCCGTTTGGGTAAGTTGGTACATCAACTTCCCAGGGACGTAACTTTGGCATACGATCTTCGTTTGACGCGTTTTATACCTCGTTAGAAAGATCTATCCGAGGAATACAACTTTTGGGTGAGCAACATAATTTATGCTCCATGTTGCTCCCCGTTTTCCCAAAAAACATCGTTTAAGGCCTCAAAACGGCTCTGAAAGTTCAGGACCCGAAAAACTGCTAAAAATAGTAAACTGTGCGAAAACTGAAAAACTGAAAGAAGCAATGGTGGGGGTCCAAGTGGAATAGGTGGGTGGCCACCTATATCCACCTGGATCATTCCTCCCCCTTAGGAAGCAATGGTCCCCATTGCGTTGAGTTCCTCCATGAGATGAGGAAACTTCTACTGAACTTGGTCCCTGGTGAGCCATTTGCCTTGGTGAAGGAGTTGGCCTGTTTTGACAACTCGATATAGCGGTATCCTTTGTTTTCGGGTGTGCTTGATCTGTGTATCCATGATCTGATCAGTTCTGGCTTGTTCCATGCAGTCTGGATTTAACTCTGTTGGTGTGAGTTGTTCTGCCATGTCGGATGTGTCTAGTAGAGGTGGAAAGTAGGACCGAAGGCGACCCACATTGAACACTGGGTGCAGACCAAGGAATGGTGGAATGCTGAGCTCAAAGGCATTTTCCCCTACAGCCTTGGTGAGGGTGTACGACCCATATTGGAGTGGACGAAGCTTGCGGTGGGGTCCAACGAGGCGCTCCTTTTGCAAATGCAGCCACACTTTGTCGCCCACTTGGAAGTTGTGTGGCACCCGATGTTGATCATGTCGCTGCTTGTACTTAGCATTGGCTCTGTCCAAGATGTCATTAACCTATTGGCGGATGTGTTGAATGTGCTCAATGAAGTTGTTTGCATTATCCGCCTTAGACTGGACATGAGCTGAATCTTCCTGAGTAGCCACAAATGGCATGGCTATGTCAATGGGACATAGTGGCTGGAATCCCAAGCCCACTTGAAAGGGGCTGTGGCTGGTTGAGCTATGGAGAGCCCGGTTGTAGCTGTGTTGTACATAGGGGAGGCTCTCATCCCATGTGCGTGGATGCTTTGAATTGTACATGCGTAGAATGTGTACGATCATCCGGTTGATGACCTCTGTCTGGCCATCAATTTGCGGATGGAAAGCTGTGGACTTGGTGAGCTTGGTGTCCAACATCGACTAGAGGCTGGACCAAAATGTACTGAGGAACCTACTGTCCCGATCTGAGATGATAGACTGTGGGATCCCAAAGTGTACCCACACTCGTTCAAAGAAGAGTTTAGCAGTGGCTTCTGCTGTGATATTCTTCTTGCAGGCCATCAT
>JASDQU010588051.1:16057-30168 GCA_032191745.1 Picea mariana | reverse complement strand
TGTGATCTCCTAGAAGAGGAGCCTACCTGTTTTGAAGAAGCCATTCAGAGGAAAGAATGGGCAGATGCCATGATAGAGGAATACCAATCCATAATGAAGAACGAAGTATGGGAAATAGTTCCCAGACCGAAGAATAAAGATGCAGTATCCTCCAGATGGCTCTTCAAAATAAAACATGCTACTGATGGAAGTATTGAGAAATGTAAAGCAAGATTTGTCGCTCGTGGCTTTTCCCAGAAGGAAGGCATTGACTATGAAGAGACATTTGCTCCTATGGCTAGATACACTTCGATCAGAACCATCATATCTCTTGCAGCTAAGATGAGGTGGAAGCTGCACTAGATGGACGTGAAGACAACTTTCCTAAATGGTGTCATCGAAGAGAAAGTGTATATAGAGAAACCTCAAGGATTTGAGGTTGAAGACAGGAAGTCTCATGTCTGCAGATTGAAGAAAGCCTTATACGGATTGAAGTAAGCTCCTAGAGCTTGGTATGGCCGTATAGACAGTTTCTTGACAAGCTTAGGCTTTACCAAGAGTAAAGCAGACTCAAATCTCTACTTCAAAATTATGAACAATGAGCCAGTAATCTTATTGCTATATGTGGATGACTTATTCTTAACTGGAGAAGAAAAGCTCATCACTAAATGTAAAAAGAGACTTGCCTCGGAATTTGAAATGAAAGACCTTGGCCTAATGTATTATTTCTTAGGTCTTGAGGTATGGCAGAGTCCTGAGAAGATCTTCCTTAACCAAGGGAAGTATATGGTCGAAATCTTGAAGAGATTCGACATGTTGGAATGCAAGCCCATGAATACACCCATGGAAGTGAAGCTGAAGCTGTTGGTCGATACTTCGTCAGAATTGATTGATGCCACACTGTATAGACAGATTATTGGATCGCTGATGTACCTGATGAACACCAGACCAGACATTTGTTTTGCTGTGAACACCTTGAGTCAATTTCCGGTAGAACCCAGACGTGTTCACCTAGTGGCTGCAAAACATGTGATGAGGTACCTTAAAGGTACATTAGATTATGGTCTCAGCTATGATGGAGATCATGATTTCACATTGAGTGGATATACTGATGCAGATTGAGCAGGAAGTGTTTCTGACAGGAAAAACACTTCAGGATTTTGTTTCAGTTTGGGATCAGCTATGATCTCGTGGTAGAGTAGGAAGCAATCTAGCATTGATCTCAGCACAGTGGAAGCAGAATACATTGTTGCATGTTCTGCCAACTGTGAAGCTATATGGCTTCGAAAGTTGTTGACCGACCTATTTGACTTAGAGATGAGAGCAACCTTGATTCTATGTGACAACCAGAGCTGCATAAAGATGACAAAGAATCTTGTATTCCATGACAAGTTGAAGCACATAGAGATCCGTTATCATTACATTCGTGACATGGTTCAGAGAGGAGCCTTAAATCTCCAGTACATTAGCACGGATGAACAGGTTGCTGATGTGTTGACCAAGCCCCTATCTCGTGTGAAGTTTGAGTACTTCCAAGATAAGCTTGGCATAGTCCGAAAGGACCTTCCTCGAAAGGGGGAGTAATTGTTGTGATGAGATATTCCCTGCTTCCAACCTTGTGGTTGTGATGTAAAGCAGGATGTGTACCTTGCTTCTGACCCAGTTGTCAGATGTAAAACAAGAAGAGATGTGTACCTTGCTTCTGACCCAGTTGTCAGACGTAAAGCAAGAAGAGATGTGTTCCTTGCTTCTAACCCAGTTGTCAGATGTAAAGCAAGATGAGATGTGTTCCTTGCTTCTGACCCAGTTGTCAGACGTAAAGCAAGATGAGATGTGTTCCTTGCTTCTAACCTAGTTGTCAGACGTAAAGCAAGATGAGATGTGTTCCTTGCTTCTGACCTAGTTGTCAGACGTAAAGCAAGATGAGATGTTCCTTGCTTCTGACCTAGTTGTCAGACGTAAAGCAAGATGAGATGTTCCTTGCTTCTGACCTAGTTGTCAGACGTAAAGCAAGATGATATGATGAGACTAGCACTAAGCTTCCGACTGGATAGCTGTGACGTAAAGCCAGTCTAGTATCCTGCTTCCGACCAGATGGTTGTGATGTAAAGCAAGACGAGTATCTTACTTCCATCTTGAGTGCTGTGACGTAAAGCAAGATGATGAGATGAGACAAGTACTGAGCTTCCAACTTGACAACTGTGATGTAAAGCCAGTCTTGTATTATGATGAGCTAGCCTTGTGTTGTGATGATGATGATGTATCAGTTTTTATACTAATACATATTGATGTAGATGATGATGGCATTCCTTTGAGAATGACGATGTTGCCAATGAAGAAAACTTTTGACGATTTATAGATACGCCAATCAGTGTTCCAAGATGATATTGATGATGCTGTCCTCTCACCCACTTGATGATGTTGATGATGCTGTCCTCTCTCTCTCACATGATGCTACTGAAGAATACCCTTCTTGTTAAGGGGGAGTGTTGAAATAATGTAACTGCAAAGAGTATTCTTATTATTATTGATATATTGTTCATAGGATCAATCCCCATTGTGGATTGATCATGTCAGTTATTGTAATAGGACCAAATCCCCTTTTGCGGATTGGTCAAAAGACAATTGTAATAGGCAGAATAAGAAGTCGGTCCCAACAGATATTAAAGAAGCCCAGAAATATAATAAAGGTGGGTTTACCCACCTAGTTTGAGAAGACGGCCCTACCAGTGAAGAGACACTTCACACGTGCCAGACTTGTATAAATAAAGGAGGCTAGCGCCTCACTTAGACACAAATCACTTGCTCATTTTTGAGAGCCAAGTTCAAATCTGCTACCGGAGTAGGAGAGAGAGTGGCGCATATCTGGGAGAGGACTTTCTGTATTTGTTTAAGAGATCTCTTGGCATTATATTGGCTATCTATATTAAGGAAGTTTTGCTGGGTTTTCTTCCCCTAGAGGGTTTCCCAGGATAAATGTTGTTTCTCTTGTGATTGTGTATTTCTCAGTGATCTTGGATTATGCTATTGTTATCTAATGAAATGCAAACATCTATAATAATGGCTTAAACATTAACACTCCCATGTATACAGGGACAAGAACATGGTAGCAGAGTCTCTGTCCAAAGATGGATTGCAACTCACCCTGGGCCAGTGGCACATTACAAAGCAAAAAGGAGAGGAGACCAATGCATTTTATCATCGACCATTTATAGAGGAACATGGGAAGACACGGGACTGAAGCTTCATACATTTATCTCAATAATGATCGGCACTTCTTGGACACTATCTTGTTGGACTACGTTGTTCTCAAGACTTTAAGGCTTCATAATGGATGTATCTTTACATATACAACACTTACAACATTTTAATGAAGAAAAATTTCTATAGCGACACAAATGCAAGGGAAATGGAAAAAGTCTATTTGGGCACTCTCTTTGAGTGCATGAAAATAATTTTTGGGTTGAAACTTTTTATCCTGTATATAATAGGAATTTTTTTGCAGTTTTTATTCCACCTTGTTCTAGGTGAGGAATTTTAGAAATACTGTCATGCATGTCAAATTTTGGCTCACAAAAGCCAGATTCTCTTAGTGATCACTTTATGGGGATGGGCTACATGTCTTTTCTTTTTTTTGATAAATCGACACATAGTTGGTGTGATGTGCTCTTGAAGCACCTACAAATTGTAATTTTGTCTCTTCTAAGAAATAAAATTACGCTTTTTTCCGAGGAAAATAAAAATAAATTAAATTTAAAAAAAAAAATTATTTACATTTCACTAAAAAAAATATTTTTTATTTTTATATAATTATTAACAATATTGTTTATCTTATATAAATATTAAAGTTATAATCACAATTTTGTATGAATTTTTTTATCATTTCTATATATTAGTATTAGTATTAAAGTTTAAGTTTAAATTTTTAAAATGATTAATTAGTAGAGTTAGTTATGCCATGAGAATATTTTATTTAATAAAAATTGAATTTGTTTATACAATAAACTAAATTTAAAAGAACAAGTTTAAAAAAATATTTTATGTTGTAATATTTATACATTGCAACCTTATTTATAAAAGGTCACAAGTTCAAATCCAAAGGGGTAGGGTATGTTTACCTCCATAGAATTTAGCAATCAAATCGTTGTGCGGAGGAGGTTCATTGTCCCCCAAACCAATTTGGTGTCTGAATTGGTTGTGACCTTAAAATTAGATATTAATATATTAATAAATTTGAATAAGTTTAAGAATATATCTTATGTTTAAAAAATATTTTATATTCTCATAATTTATTATATTTTTATAAGATTATCTATAATTAAACATAGTTATACATACAAATTATAAATTTTGATATTGGAAAGATGGTGGCCATAAAGGTGTACAAACACACATTTTAATATTTAAGAAATGAAGATAAATATTTAATATGATCTAGAAGTTATGTTGCAAAGAAAGCCTAGAAGAAGAAATCCACCTGTAGAGGGCTTAGAGGCATAGTTTGTTACATAAGAATAAGCATTTCTCCTCACATTCAACTTCATAAGAAAGACCCTCTCAATCAGTTTACTTGGATGGATATTTTAGACATTAATGTTAAGAAGATGTATATAGCAGTTTGTTATTTCGTACCTATTAATTCTACCTTTTATAATAAAAACAATCTAGATAAAAGTTGTCCCTAAAAGAGCTTAGAACAAGATATTTATAGACTGAGAAATGAAGGTAGTATCCTCCTGCTAGGAAAATTTAATGCTATAATTGCAACTAATCAAGTTATTATATTAAGCAACTATTCCAACCCTAATCCTCTATGGTTGGATGAGGACCTTGTTTTAGCTAATAGATACAAAAGAAATTCCCAAGAATTTGTATGGTACCAAGCTAATCAAGATTTGTAGCTTACAAGATCTAATCATTGGCAATGGTCTAATGAAGCGACTGAAATATAACTAGATGACTTGTATCCATGAGCTAGGTAGTAGTGTTATGGAATATGTGATATTAGATATCCCCGTATACAACCAAATAGTCAATTTTGACCTTTTAAACGACCATGAGCCTCACTTTGAACATAGACCTTTAACTTAAGTATATGTTTTATCATGCACAAAACCCCCATTGAAGAGAACTCTAATAACCAAAGGCACTTGTTTTTAAAAAAAAATAAAGTTGATCTCTTATTAAAGGACTTAAACACTAAATCAATTCTTCTATCATATAGGAACAACATTAAAGACCTTTATCATAATTTTATGACAACCCTCTCTACTTCCATAAAAAAATTCTTTGCCGAAGTGTTGTGTAAAAGGAAAAATAGAATTTGCAGCCCTCGGTATGATAATGAGTGTAAACTTGCTAGAAAAAACATTAGGGATGCCTCTAATGAGTCTTTGAAATCTGATAAGATTAATAGATACAAAACCCTAATTAAAAGGAAAAAAAAACATTACATAAATATAAAGCAAGAAAAGCTTTTGCACCTATCCAAGATAGATCCAAAGAAATTTTGGAGGCAAATTTTAACTCACAAAACTAAATAAATGGGTATGATTCCTCTGACGGATTGGGATACCTACCTTAAAAAACTTTACGAATCCCCTAATGTTCCAGACAACATTCCAAACATTTCTATCGAGGATGAAGTTTTTTCTATAGAAGACATAAAGTTTGGGGTTAAACAACTCATAAACGGGAAAGCTAAGGACATCGAAGGTTTCCAAGCTAAAATATTAAAAAATGGAGGGCCTATTCTCATCCCTTACATACATGAGCTCTTCAATTTAGTAGTCAAGCAGGGCTTCCTTAAACCCTGGACTCAAAGCCTCATTGTACCTATTTTTAAAAGTGGAGATACAACAATCCCTCCAATTATAGGACCATTATGATTAGCCCCATTTTAAGCAAGCTATATGGAAGTATTTTGGAAAAGAAGATAAGCATGGCTAGAAAGCCATAGAAAAGGAGCTAAAGGACAAGCCAATTTTAGAGGCTATCATTCAACTGTGGACCACCTTGTCATGCTTAGGATCATTGCAAAGGAGTGTTGCAACTTGATAAACCAATATCCTTTGTTGTTTTGTTGACTTTAGGAAAGTTTTTGACACTGTGCCTAGGACCAACCTTTGGAATAGGTTAGAAGAGCTAAAAGTTCCCTTTGAGTTGAGAGTTGTTGCGGTACGGTTGTAGGAGACCATTATTGCCAAGTTTAGGAGCATTGAGGGATGGTCGAAAAAAATTAATTGTAATATTATAATCAAGCAATGTTGTCCTCTATCCCTTACCCTTTTGGCATATACATTGACAAGTTAGAAGATTGTTTGGAAGTTGCAGGTTGTGTCAGACTGACTCTTGCTAGAATAGTCATGATCCTCCTCCTATATGTCGATGATATTGTTCTTATGGAAAGAAATCCCTATGACCTCAAAAAGCAACTTAGAATCCTTAAGGACTTTTTCTCTAATACAAGGATGACGATGAACACTGACAAAACGAAGGTTATGATAATTAAATCCCAAAAGATCACCTATGATAGTTTCATGTAAGACAACAATAGCTTAGAGGAAGTGTCTTTGTACAAGTGTCTTGGAATCAATATTCATCACAAGCTCAATTGGAACTATAACATTAAGAAAAGGATAAATGGAGGGTGGAAAGCTTATTATGGGCTTTAAAATAATTGTAAATTAGTGGACCTTTGGCTATGGGATAAAGAAAAACTCCTCTTTGAGACTCTTGTCACTCTCGTTATCTTATATGGATGTGAAGTTTGGGGATGCAGTATATCTCGAGAATCTCGGAGAAAGATAGAGCAAATCCAAAAGAATTTTATCACTTATAATCTCGAAATTAAAGCAAATACACCCTATCCTATCCTCCTCATAGAAGTGATCATTTCCCCCATCGAGAGCATGACTATGATTAGGTACTTAATGTACAAGAACAAGATAAACAACATGGATGACACATGGCTCCCCAAAATTGCTTCAGAATCCAACCAAAATCACCAACGACTTAAGAAGGGATGACACAATGATGTCAAGTCTTAGATAAATCATTGGGGAATAAAGGAAGAAGTTATTCTGCATAATATCTTTGATGTTAAAAATATCATTAAAGCTATATTTAAGGAGATTCTTTGGTGCGATAAATAATTAGAGGATAAAAGAAAATTAAGATACTATAAGGAGGTGGTTAACCCTAATCTTGAATATCAAAAGTATCTTTATGTTTTGACTCGCGTAAGGAAGAGAATCAATATTGCTAAAATAATAACTAATTCTCATGAGTTGCATAGTGAAATTGGGCGTTGGACAATTCCCAAAACACCATGGCATGAAAGAATTTGTCACCTTTGTGACACTCAAAGGGTTGAAGATCAAAAACAATTTCTCGTAGAGTGTCTTGCGTATTTCCAAATTAGATCTCAATTTCAAAATATTTGTCACAATATCGACCTTCATAACCTTCTAAATCATCAAAACTACAGTGATCTTGTAACGCTTCTCCTAATGCTTTTTCAGCATCGAAATAACATTCTAAAAAAGTCCAAATAATCTCTTACCTTTCTTAAGGTCCAATAAACAATCTCGATCTCAGTGTACAATAACCATCATCATGATCATTATATATTTACAAAGATTATAAAAAATAGAAAAAAAATGCATCTATATAACAAAGATTTTAGTAAACATTTGTTGATTACATTAAATAAAACTAAAATTATTATTAAAAAATGACGTGTTGTAATACTTATGTAAATCATAAATCTAATCCACAAGAGAAGGTGCAAAGTATATTATTATAAAATAGATTTCATATACATACTTAGATAATCATATTTTTAAAAACTATTTTTTTACCTTCAAAATGTTTTTAGAAAATAAAATAAAATAGTGCAAAATATATTATAGTAAAACACAATGATTTTAGAAAATAAAATAAAATAGTGCAAAATATATTATTGTAAAACACATCTCATATACATACTTGAATAGTGATTTTTTAAAAGAATATTTTTGTTCATCTTTAAGATTATTGTATAAAGAACTCCATACGAAGTTATACATGTCTCCATAGATAAAGCGAGGAGTGAATTAAATAATAAAGAATGATGGTGAGAGTGACTTGTGACCGCCATTACTAGTTCTCATTGTGTGCCAGCGTATTCTCTGCTTTTTCATTTTTATAATTTTGGTGGGTGAGACTTTTGGTGTTAAGTGGTTAACTTAGGGGTTGAAAATAATAATAATTCTAATTGTCAAAAGGTTGTTTGATAATTTCTGATTTTGAAAGTTAAAGTAAAGTTTTAATAGTGGTGCATTAATTAATTAAGTCAAACAATATTATCTGTTTTGAATATCAATTTGGTCATAGGAACTATTATTTTCATTATTGAATGTTTATTTTGTTGGAATTGATATAGTTTTCTTTTTTGGAGACTTTGAATGGTTAATGATCTTTTTTGTATGACAGTGTATCAATCAATGTTTATTATTAGTCTATGACCGAGCTATTAGAATGTAAGAATGTAAAAAAAAAATATCCAAATATAATTTTGAGTTAATTTTTATTTGGAAAAAAAAAATCATACAATATACAAAATTATTCAGTAAAAAATAATAAAATTTTTATACACTTTTTTAAACCACTCTTTATCTTTTTACAATGAAAATATGTATAAGTTTAAATTATCATTAAAATTTTATTTAATTTTCTTAAAATAAAAATACCATTTACATTAAATGTATATATAATTAAATTAAAAAATTCCCAATCTCATGTTCTCCTTGAACCTTTTCAATTGGAATATTTTTACAATATTTTAGAAAAATAATGTCCACAATCTAAAAATAGTGGACAAATGTGTAAATAAAAACAAAATTTAGTAAGAAATGTAAGTGGACAAATGTGTAAATAAAAACAAAATTTAGTAAGAAATGTTTTTAGATATTTTGAGGGAATTTTGTAATTTATTATTTTATTTTATTTTTATTAAATTTATTTTGTTTTATTTTTTATATTTAATTATAAATGGTTTTAATTTTTCATAAGTTAAATAGATACAAACTTTTAATTAAAAGTAAAAAATATTATATAAACAGAAAGTGAGAGAAGTTTTTGTATTTGTGTAAGCTAGACCTTGAGAAATTTGGGAGGCAAATTTTGACTAGAAAACAATATAATTCATTTGATGGATTGGAATTCTTACTTCAAAAATCTTTACAAATCCCCCAATGTCCTAGACAACATCCAAAATCTTTTTATAGAAGAAGTTTTTATATAGAAGGAATAGAGTTTGGGGTTAAGTGGCTCATAAAAGGGAAAGCTAAGAACATTGAAGCCTACCAAGTATACATTTTCAAATTTGGAGGGCTATCCTCATCCCTCACATTCACAAGCTCTTCAATTCATTGGTTAAGCAAGGCTTCCCTAATTGTTGGACTCAAAACCTCATTCAACCACCTTGGGTGCCCACGATGGTGTAGACCATGTAGAGAGTAGGTTGGTCTCATTAGAGACTTTGGTGAAGTCGGTCTTGGGAAAGACTGAACAATTGTGTGCTTCGAGGACCCAGAAGCAGGGCGTTAAAAAAAAGACCAAATTTGCACCAACAGTAGTTGCAAAGGTCATTGGCAAATACACCCACTAGAGCGTGACCTAGTGCAGTGCACAAGAGGTTTTTGTACCTATTTTTAAAAGTGGAGATAAAAGCAATCCCTCAAATTATAGGACCATTATGATTAGCCCCCTTTTAGCCAAGTTATATGGAATTATTTTGGAAAAGAATATCAATGTAATGCTAGAAAGCCACAGAAAAAGAGTTAAAGGCTAGGTTAGATTTAGGAGATATAATTCAATTATGGCCCACGTTGTTACGCTTAGGATCATTGACGAGAAGTGTCACAATATAAAGACAATCTCTCGTGTTGTTTAGTTGACTTTAGAAAAGCTTTTGATGCAGTGCATAGGACTAACCTTTGGAATAAATTAGAAGCTCGATAAAAGTCCATTTCAAGTTGAGAGTTGTTTCAATAAGGTTGTAAGATAACGTTACTGCCAAGTTTAGGAACATGGGCTATTCAAAAGAAAATAATTGTAATATAGGAGTTAAGTAAGGTTGTCCCAGTTGAGGTCATCGAGGTTTTCCTCAAGCATGACTTAATGAATATGGAATCTAATTGCATGAATTTGTACATACTCGATGCACCTCAATTCTCATCCATGAACACAGCCTATCCCCTACCCTTTTTAGCATATACATTGACAAGTTAAAGGGTTGCTTGGAAGAAGTAGGTTGTGTAGGCCCAACTCTAGTTGGTATAATAATCATCCTTCTTCTTCACATGGATGATATTGTTCTTATGGCGAGGAGTCCTTATGATCTCAACAAGCAACTAACAATTCTCAAGGATTTCTGCTCTAGCATAGGTATGACTATTAACATTGACAAAACGAAGGTTATGATAATTAAATCCAAAAAGACCACTTGTGTTAATTTTGTGTATGCCAACAACAACTTGGAGGAAGTAATTTCATACAAATATCTCATAATTGATCTTCATCACAAACTTAACTGAAACTTTACAATCAAGAAAAGGATAAATCGATGGTTTCTGGGCTTGAAAAAAAAAGTAAATCAATGAACTTTTTCCTATGGGATAAGAAGAAACCCCTCTTTGAGACTCTTGTCACTCATGTTATCTTATATGGTTATGAAACTTTTGGGGCAACATTATCTCTAGAGAATCACAGAGAAAGATAGAGCAAATCCAAAATTGTTTTATAACTTATAATCTTAAAATCAAAGGCAATACACCCTATCCTATCCTCCTCATTGAAACAAGTGTTTCCCCATTGAGAGCACGACTATGACTAGGTACCTAATGTACAAGAACAAGATAAACAACATGGAAGACAAGAGGCTTCCTAAGATTACTTCAAGGTCCAACCAAAACCACCTGTGGTTCAAGTGGGGTTGACATAAAGATGCTAAGTCTTGGCTAAATCATTGGAGTATAAAAGAATATGTCACTTTGCAAAATAACAAGAACATTAAAAATATTATTACATCTAAATTTAAAGAGAAATTATAGTGTGATAAATAATTAGAGGGTAAAAGACAATCAAGATACTATAAGGAGGTGATCAACCCTAATCTACAAGATCAAAAGTATCTCAATGTCTTAACTAGCGTAAAGAAGAAAATCATCATTGCTAAAATAAGAACAAACTCTCACAAGATCATCCATGGTGAATTAGGGCGTTGGAAAATTCTTAAAACGTTATGGGCCGAAAGAATTTGTCATATTTGTGATACTAAGAGGGTTGAAGATGAAAAGTGCTTTCTCTTATAATATCCTACCTACACCCACATCATAACCTTTTAACTCATCAAAACTATGGTGATTTAAGAATGCTTATCTTAAAGATTTTCGAGAAAATAAATAAAATTCTAAAAAAAACAATTAATTTTCTTACCTTTCTTAAAGTCCAATATACCAAATTTGATCTTATTAAACATTAACCACCACCACCACCATCATTTAAATTATTATTATTTTTTAAATTTGTTTAATAAATTTAATTGATTTTGAAAAATATAAACAACTTTATCATAAAGTATCTTTAAGTTAAATAATTTTTTTCTATATAAAATTAATAAAATCATTACATATATTATCATATTATAAAATATTTATTTAAATAATTATTGATTATAATATCATAAATATCATATGTATCTTTAAAAACTTATACTTAAATATTTGTTAAATAATTTTTTTTTTAAATATTATGTATCTTTAAAAACTTATACTTAAATATTGGTTAAATAATTTTTTTATATATAAAATTAATCAAGTCACTACATATATTATTATATTATAAAATATTTATTTAAATAATTATTGATCATGATGTTTGTAGAGGTTTGGTTTAGTGGTCAATGAACGTATTGTTAAGGTGTTTGTGCTGTTACGCAGGTCACGAGTTCAAACCTTGATTTATCCAGAAGCGTGCTTGATACTATCATCGTTGTCGATTCCCCTAGTCATAAAAAAATAAAAAACAAAAAATAAAATTATTAATCATGATGATGATGATTACACTCAAATCAAAATTAGTTTATTAAACCTTAAAAAAATTTCAAAATTGATTTATCGAATCTTAAAAAATGTAAGAGATTACTTAATTTTTTTTTAAATGTAATTTTAATACTCAAAAAAACATTACAAAAAACCTTCTAAAATCACTATAATACACGAAGTAATTTTACACCAAATACCTTAAAAACTAATAACACAAACATCTATCAATCAATTTTGGTCAATAGAATTGAATATGGTTAATATTGTGTAATATATAAAATGGATAAATCAATCTTGCAATATTTAAATGTTAATTTTAATATTGTGTAATATATAAAATCGATAAATCAACCTTGCAATATTTAAATGTTAATTTTGAAAGCCCGCGGCTGTCATCTGCAACCTTTTGAGTTTATACCGATATCATTTCCACTTAAATTTATAATTAGTCTATTTACATGTTTTATGCCCTCCCTTTTATGAAGTCAACACTTATCGACTTTCATTATGAATTATTATAAGAAATATCCTCATAATGAACGACACATAATGAATTATTATAAGAAATATCATCATAATGAACGACACATAAAATAGTATATTTTTTTAGTATACTTAAAAGACTAAAAAGTTTATAGATTATAATGATAATTAAAGAAAAAGATAATTTTTTTATAAGAAAAATTACAATATAGTTGTATAGATTACTTGGGAGTAAAATAAAGATATTTATAACAAGTGGAATAATATAGAGATATAATAATAATGGAATGAGGTAGTGAAAACATTTTAATAGGCAAAGGAATATAAATGAGTTAGATTAGTGATACCTTATTTTTATTTTTTATTTTTAAAAAAAGATGTGTATGTATTCACTATGTTCGAAAAATATAATAAAAAGATTAAAACTATATTTTATTAATGTCAACAAAATCCTAAGAGGTAAACATCTTAATATGCAAGAGCCCTAACCCTATCACGAAATTAAGGTTGAACAAGAATCTTGAATTGGACGAATTTGAGATGTCTAGAAGGGAAGGTTTATTGGGACCATGACTATTCACTCATTTGTCGTTTAAGGTTTTCCTTATCTCGTTGGAAAGAAAATTCAAAATTAAGTATTTTGAAGGTGTTGAACACTTGTGCAAAATTAAGTATTTTGAGGGTGTTGAACACTTGTGCAACGCATGCCTGCAACAATCCAATACAGTACTGTAATAATATCGCATTCGTTCCTATACCCTACTGGTATATCCTCTGCTCGTATAACTTACTGTTAGAGGGTTTAAGTTAGGGAGTCAAATACATTAACAGGTAGGCTACTGCTGAAATCTACTTTTACATCATCCATGGACCATCATTTACAAAATTACTTTTAACACGGTCAACTACTTGCATCAGCCAGTCCACTTACCAGTCTACCATATGTTAAACCCCACCTAATGGCCACCCACTATTCAAAATTAAGTCTGAAATTTAGTGAAAGCAGCCATGAGAACTAGTCCATAAGATAAATTAATTCAAAAGCATACTCGAATTATCACTATTTAGAGAGATCCCATGAATTTGTCCGTCAGAAAAGGGAATTGAAGTTACCAGGCAAGTCCCAGGGCTCGCATCTGTAAAGGACAACCTCGGGAATAACCTTGACCTTTGCTGCTTTGAGGCCATGATTGAGTTTGACCTTGAGATAGTTGAAGATAAGTTCCTCGTCCGTCGGATGGAACCTGAAACCTGGAGGTAATGCAAACGTCCCCATGGACAAGAGAAGGGGTAGCGGTAATCCTCTCTTACAACTCTTCAACTGCCTATCAAGCCTTGCATGTGAAGCCAAATTCCAATCCCTCGTATTCATACAAACAAACAGATTACCTGGTCTCAGCTCGGCTCTCCGTTCTTCTCCTTCTCTTCTGTTCGGAGTTGATAAAATCTCTGCCCACTTACTATTTCTATGTGTCTGCCCCAATCCCAACCGTTGTTGTCTCTCAAGGTGCTCCTTCTCTTTGCTTTAGAAAAAGGAGTATCATCTCTACAGATTTTTGG
>JASDQU010588050.1:46538-56872 GCA_032191745.1 Picea mariana | reverse complement strand
TCCAAGAGATTTTGCTAGATGGAAAAATTACACTCTGTAAGGAATACATGTTGAGGGTCGCGATAGGGGTATGGAATTCAGGCTCCAATAGCCCTATCGAAGAGATCTCCATGTCAACCACCAGATCTAAATCAGAAGAAGGGAGATATTCCTTCTCATTTAGATTTGAATGCATGGGACAAGTTGCTACATAATTAAACTATGGCAGGGCGGATGTCACTGGTATGTAAGGACCATTCAGGGAAGTCAGATGGTTGGCCATCGTATGAGGGCTAATGAATGAAATTTTTTCTATGGTCACCATGTTTCCATTGTGAGGGAAACGCATCAAACAAAATATGTTGGACACAAAAACCTTCATAGCATAAACATAGTCTCTCCCAAGGAGAAAATTAAAATTGAAGGGGTTGTGGACTACCATCACATCAATAAAGACAGTTTTCCCTCCCAAAGTATCAGGAAGCTGAGGAAGGATCCCTAAATATTGACTAGCCCTCCTGTTAAAATCCAAAATATTTTGTGTCACCGATGCAAGCGGAGGAGAACCTAAATCTTTCCAAGCAATGGAGGATAAGATACTAACCGATCCACCCTTATTGACAATAGTATGAGAATATTCTAAGGAACGTCCCTACCCCAAACCTAAACAGTGATTTCAAAAGGTATATAGGAAGGGAGACGAGATTCCAGTAGTGCACCTCGATCTAAAATAATTACCTCATTACTCGGAGGGGGTTACATTGGGACGAGTGAAGTTCCCCCTAGTCCAGAAGAATCTATAGAAATAGGAAATACTTGAGCGACATCCTCACTCTTCTGAGGAGGAGTGGGATCGACCAAGGGTGGTATTGGATCGACCACTTTAACTTCACTCTCCAAGGGGAGATTGGGATTGATCGAAGTTGAAATCAGACCGATCACTCAATCGGCCGGCTCAACTGATGATTGAACTAGATGGATCACCTGATTAACCAGATTGACTGATGATGGAACCAGATTAACTATATCATCAACTAATGGCAGGTTGGGAGACAAAAGTTGTTGTTGGACATCAACAATATTTTACAACATTTATGAAGCATCATCCATATGAGGGCAGAGGTAGGTGTGCTGCATCTCCTTACATAGAAAGAAAGGAAATTTGAATTACGTTTCTTACTCCCAGCCTGATTATCACTAGTTAATGATTTGTCACCAGTATGACCTGCACCGGCTGATGAAGCGAGTTGAGAACCCTCATACCACACTTCTACTACCTTGGGAATATTGGGGCAATCCTTAAGAAGGTGGTCACTCTTACGAATGCTGCAAGGGAATTTGGGTTTGCGATGTGTCTTGATATACTTGTCAACATTATCAACACTCCTAGCATGATGAACAATAGTTGGTTGATCGCTTCCAATATGTCTTGTAGTGGTTGGAATTTCCCCCCTAGCTTATTTTTCTTCTTCTTAATCTTCCTTTTCGTCTTCTTCTTAATCTAGCCAGTTACTAGCTACAGATCTTTCACTAGGTGAAGAGGAAGAATGTGAAGAGGACCCTATGGGAAAATAATGTAGAGGATTGACAAGAGGTTGATGGTCCTGGGGTAGATTAATTTCACATGAAGCACTAGGGTAATTGACGTTCACCGGAGTGGAAAACAACCAAACTGGTAACCCAATAGTGAGTCCAGGAAGAGTTAAAGTAGTGATATAAGGAGGACCAACGTGCCCCATAGAAGGAGAAACAAACGATATCCCAGGAAAAAGGGGTCCCTTTGTTGGTAGTTCCAAGAATTGACACCATAGACATGGAATCAACCCTGAGTTTTTCTAGGGAAAAACAAGCAACACATGCTAAAAAATCTAGGAAGCAAACCAAACAACCAAACCTTTTCACATTGAAGCGCTAGTTGGTGATGAAATCCAACATCGTAGGATCAAAGTGAGAAGGGGTTGGGATAGAGCGGGTGGATTAGTTACATTGGTGACCTACATAACGGACTTACACCTTGGTGCAAGTTTCCTCATGATCTATCTATGGGTTACCCTCCAAGGAGCCTGAGTGAGTTTGACCGGCATCTAATTGAGGTACGAAAAAGACTCCCCTTCGTCATCACCTTGTGTAGAAACCCTAAAGACAAAGGCCACTAAGTTTACCAACTCACAATCAACCTTCGGGCGAGTACAATTGACAATCAAGTGCGAATGTATGGGCAGGATATCAAAGTCCAAAGCTCTTAAAGAGAACTGAAGACATGTGGACCAGTAAAACTTTAGATGACCTCGAACAGATTTAGAGTTCATAAAGCACCGAGACCAAATGAAACCAGTTGTTTCTCAAGGAAAACCCCAAATATACACTCGTTCCTCTACGATTGGTTGAGCCTCGGAGGGGTGATCTCCATTGATCTCTCGCACGTGACCTCGTGTTTAGCCCTTGTGTGAGAGGGGGTTCATGACTATGCTTATACGGAAATTGGATTTTCTCTCCCTATCGTAGGATTCTATGTTTTTTTATGGCTTTGGAAATTTATTCTCAACATTTGTTCCAAATCCCTACACCTAAGCCTTAGTCCTACACGTAGGGTGCATAACTCAAGTGTGACATTTTGATGTGTAACAATGAGGAGCTGGAACAATTATGCTATGTCTCTCAAAATTGACCTTGATGGCCTAAACCTTAAGGTATGATCCAAGATCAATCGCAATATTTAAATTCATATTAGACTAACCCTTCAATGCATTATACTTCTCAACCATGGGGAATTCCAACTCAACAATGGGTAGCTCCTCCTCCCAATCTATTATGAAAACAAGGTTGGATAAATCCCACCATGGGAGGACCCAAAAAACTTATGGTACTTCCACCAATGCAACTTCTCCCCCCACCTCAGATGCAAGCATCTACATCCACCCCTCCTCAACCAAAACTACCTACACAACCCATACCTAACCTGAATAACGGGAGGCTAGCCCAACCAGTGTAAGATGCTAGACTTGCAACCTATCCGACCTACCCAACTTACTCCATCTCTTCCCCAGACTGTAAAAATATTCACCTTAGATATGGGAAGACTCTAACCAAGGACCAACCTTGCATTGGCATTGAATATCTAAATGAGGAGGTCCCAAGTGAAGAATCAGAATAAAAACAATCTTAAGAACCTTCAAAGTTCAAAAATTCTCACCCTGCACTTCGGGACCCACCCTATCCTGAAAGATTAAATCAAGACAAACCTTCTATACAACTTGAGTTTGATTTCATAGGAGAAATAAAGAATGTCTGTGTCAATATAAAATTATTTCAAGCCATTAAGGATGTATCTATCTATTCAAAAGAAATACAAGAAATTTGTTTGCGGAAGCCCGAAAAGAAACAAAAGGATCCCCAAATTGTTCATGTCATGGGAAAACTATCAGACCTAATGATGGGGGGAGTTCTTGCGACTAAATACTCTGACCCTGGAAGTCTAGTCGTGCAAATAAATAATACACTTATTAGTAACACGTTAATTGACTTAGGGGGTGCCATCAACTTTATGACATGTGAAATCATACAAGCCTTAGGACTTACAGGTCTTAGGGGAACCCCCACGGTACTTCAACTTGTTGATAGATCCACCATTAAACCAGAAGAAATTCTAGAATATGTAGTGATCTCTATGGATTCATGGGAATATATTCCTAACTTCATGGTCCCACAACCTAAAACCTCTCTGGGAGGGTATCCTCTAATACTGGGATGACCATGGTTAGCCACCCCCGATTCCTACATCAGTTTTCAGTCAGGAAACATGATTATTTCCCACGAGACATCCACTAAATAGTGAACACTCTACCCTCTTTTCAAGCCCAACATAGACTTAGAAATGCCACGTTGGGTTAACAGAGAAGAAATTGATGAAGAATGGGAATCCCATCGGGTCCTCTCCATAGATCAATACCTAGCCATAAGAGATAAGATAGAGGATGACGAAATCAATGATTTTATAGCCTCCTCCTCTTCCTCACAAAACACAAATCTTCTTGAGCATATTATGAAACTAGAAACTCATCTTTCCTTAGCTTCCACAAGCATCTCACCCATTGAACACAAACCTATACAAGAAAAAAACCAAGTATACCTCATAGAAACCATAGAAATTAGACCAGGGAAAACCTTGAAAATAAATCAAGGACTAACCGAACAACAAAAACAGTGACTGGTTCAATTGTTGCAGAAGCACAACGATTCCTTTGCCCGGGATAACTCTGACATGAAGGGGATCCACCTTGATTTGTGTACACATCATATATATATCAAGGAAGGAGTCAAACACAGTCTTCAACCTTAGTGCTAGATGAACCCAATGATGAAATACATAGTCAAAGAAGAGCTATAGAAATTACTTACAACTAACTTCATCTATCCCATTTCGGATAGCCAGTGGGTATCCCCTCTTGTCATGGTACCAAAGATAAATGGTAAATGGACCATTTTCGTAGATTATAGAGAATTGAATAAAGAAACACATAAATATCACTTCCCATTATCGTTTATCGACCAGGTCCTGGACATGCTCATAGGACATAAGTATTTCTCTTTCCTCGACAGTTTCATTGGATATAGCCAGATCCAAATCACCCCAGAATATCAAGACAAAAAAATGTTCACCTGTCCTTGGGGGACATTCTCCTACTATGTTCTACCATTCGGGTTATGCAACGCCACCACCACCTTTCAGCGAGACGTTATAGGTATATTCTCTTATCTCGTTCATGACTGCGTGGAAATATATATGGATGATTTTACAACATATGGGGAAGAATTTGATGAAGCATTATCCAATCTGGAAAAGACATTAATCAGGTGCAAGGAGTCAAATTTTTCCCTTAGTAATGAAAAGTGTTTCATGATGGAAACCGATGGCATTGTATTGGGACATCGTATCTCAAAAAAAGGTATTCAAGTTGACCCAGATAAAATAAAGGTAATACTAAATTTTCCAACTCCAACTTCGCAGAAACATGTACGAATATTTATAGGATATGTTGGTTATTACTGTATATTCATTGAAAACTTTTCACGTATTTCTCATCCATGATGTTATTTACTTAGCAAAGATATTAAGTTTGTATGGATAGAGACATGCCAGCATGCGCTTGATGAATTAAAAGTCAAAGTATCTGAAGCTCATGTACTAAGAGAGTCTGATTAGACCCTTCCATTCCACATTTCCACAGATGCATCCAACACGGATATCGGAGCAGTCCTTGAATAAATCGAAGGAAAATACCCATATGCAATCTACTGTGTCAGTAAGAATCGTTCACCTGTTGAACTGAACTACACCCTAACCGAGAAAGAGTTCCTTGTTTTCATTTATGCAATAAACAATTTTATACCCTACATCACTAGATATTATGTAATCTTGCATACTAATCATGTTACTATTAAAAATTTATTGAACAAACCAATCACAAACGACATGGTCACTAGATGGTTACTTTTATTGCAATAATTTCACATTACCATTTTAAACAAACCATGAAAAGATAATGTAGTGGCTGAATTTCTTTCTAGAATAACATCTAATGAGAATGAAACTCCAATAGAATATTGTTTTCCAGATGAACACCTCTTTGCAGTATCTACTAACTCACCTTGGTTTGCAGATATTGCTAACTTTTTGGTTGCAGGTAAACTTTTGCATCATATGACCCCCAAAGAATGACAAAGAATAGTAAGGAAAAGTGAAATATTCTCATGGATTGATGGTTGCCTCTTCTAAATTGGGCCTGATATGATTATCAGATGGTGTGTACGAAAGGAAGAAATCCATGAAATATTAAAATCCTTTCATGATGGACCATGTGGGGGCCACTTTGTAGATAAAATAACTAGGTACAAGATATTTCACCAGGGGTCTTATTGGCCCAAAATATTCAAAGATTCCAAAGAATATGTGAAGAGGTGCGACAACCGTCAATGCATGGGTAGACATGTACAAACAAATGAAATTCCACTACAACCACAGATGGTGTTATAACCTTTCCAAAAATGGACCATTTATTTTGTGGGACCAATAAATCCCACATCTCGTCAACACTCCTACATCCTCGTCTATACGGACTATGTCACAAAATGGATGGAGGAAAAGGCACTTCTGGCAACAACCAAACAAGAAGTAGTAGCATTTCTCCATGAGGAAATTTTTGTAAGGTTTGGGATACCATGGGAGATAGTGACATATGGAGGAACTCAATTCACATTGTGAATTTTCAAAGATATGATGCGCAACTACAATATCAAGCATCGAGTAACAACACCATATCATACACAAGAAAATGGTTATGTAGAGGGGAATAGCAATATACTTGAGGCCATCATTACAAAAAACATCAGATCACACCTCAAGGATTGGGCCGACAGACTCCCTGAAGCCTTATGGGCCTATAGAACCACCTAGAGGACTACCACAGGTTTCACACCTTATGAGTTAGTATATGGAAAGAAAGTACTACTATTCATTGAAACATAGATCCAAATAGTAAGGACATCAATACAAATTGGTTTTGAATTATCTGTGGCTCAGAAGCAACTACTTCTCCAAATCAATGAGTTGGATGAACTACGACAAAATGTCTTACATCAACCCACAGACATACAACATCAAAGGGTGAAATGGCATGACAAGTTTATCAAGAAAAAGAAGTTTAAGGTTGAAGATTGGGCATTATTATTCGACTCTAGATTCAAAGACTTCATAGAAAAGTTTTGCACTAGATGGTTTGGCCCATATGAGATTGACACAGTCTACTAAATTGGGGCCATTAAACTCCACACCATAGATGAAGACATGATTCCTCTAATGGCCAATGGAAACTAACTTTTCTTATATCATCGACCCTTATCAAAGGAAGCCTTTTTGATAAAAGTCACAAATGGATGGCCCGACATTGACCTAGAGCTCGTTCCTGCAGGATAGTTTATGTTACGAAAAATAAGTAAAAGAAAAAGAACGAGGTAAGAAAACCATCCTAGCTAGTGCATCCCAAAAAAAAAAATTAAGAAGGGCACTTCATGGTTTCGTGATGGTTATGTCAGGATCCTTCTTAATAAATTTTAGTAAAAATGTGTTCTTCTAATAATTTTTTTCAGGATCCACTGGGGAATAATAATGTTTCTTAAATTTCCTATTGTTGCAACTTCAGTTGCTAGGATTCTCTTTGTTGCAACTCTCTTTATTGTAACTCCCTTTGCCGCAGAAATTTTTCATTGATGCAACACCTATTTCTGCAACTCTGGTTGCTACTACAATTTTTGGTGTTGCACCTTGCATGGTTTCAATTTCCCTTCATGTCGCAACTCCCACAACTATTCTCATTGCTGTGACTCCCTCTCCTGTGATTCCCCTACTGAATTCATATCTCTTGTAATAATTCCTTTGGCTTCCATTTCATTCGCAACCCTCCCTATTCATTTTCGAAATTCCCTTATAATTCCTTTGGCTTCCACTTCATTTGCAGCCCTCCCTATTCATTTCCCTTCCCCCATTCCCTTGACTACAGTTCCGCTACATCCTTCCTTTAGTTTGCAAAACTCACCAGTTGTTTTCCAAATCTTAGTTCTTTTTCTCTGCAGTAGATTCATTGTTGTGACTCTTATCGTTGCAACTTTGCTTGCATCCTCATTTCATTTTCCCATTTTTCACCTTTCCCTGCATCACCATTGTTGCAACTCCTATTGCCATGAATTCTCTTCTCTAGCAAGTTTCAGTCATTTCATTTTGATCGATGCAACTTTGTTGCTGCGACTCACGTCATTGCAATTCCTCTCTCAACTTTACTCCATTTTTTTACTTTCCACCCACACCTTTCCCCTCCATCACCTATGTTGCAATTCATATTCCACCATTAGATACACTACCAGTACTATAGTTTCATCACTGCCACTCCACTTGCAGATCACATTTTCAAGCATCGACGTTTTTGCAATTCCAGTCGACAAAATCGATAACCCTGATGTTGCAATTCTGGATAGAACCGTTGATGGGACTACATCCATGTCATACTCGTAGAACCACTCAAGGTAAGATATGACAGGTTCATGTTCCTATCTGAATTTACAGTAAGTACTCTTAATGGCATGTGTTTATATCATTCGTCCATAACCGCCACAACAAGGCATCATTCCTACAATATTGATTCCCATAGCCACCACCCCATTGTTACAATTTTGAAATCACCACTATGTAACTCGCATATATATGAAAACATGAACACTCATAGTTAGTAGAGGAAAGAAGCCATGGGTGTATCATTAATCCGTAGAGAGACGATAGAACCAATGTTGTTGGAGGTTTATGATGACATCGGGGAAATCGTGGGGTGAGTAGGATGGATGGAGTATGTGTTACGATTATAGGGATACAATGATTAGATCATGCTATAATTCGCCATGAACTACACAATAGAGCACTCCATAGTCATAGGAACACATGTATAGGTTACAAAGGAAACTGTGGCCGAAGTCACTATGCTACTTCGCATTGGCGAAAGATGGTATAGCCGAAGGACTTCAAACCTAGAAATTCTGAGGTAGTTCCTCGAATCAGGGGAAGCTTTAGTCAATAAAGAAACAAGATTCAATCATTGGTCACAACCTCATACATGGGAAGACGTGGTTGTATTCATTTAGCATTACTTCACTTTCGAAGGATTATATGGCACTATCTACATTCAACACATTCACCTGCTCGACCATTTACGCCATAATCGACCGATCAATATGTTGTATTTTCTATTCAGGACATTACAGACAATGGAAATGCTTGTTCAAAGGGCCAATAACCCTAGGGAGGTTGTATCTCATCACGACCTTGTTGGTGTAGACCTATTTTGGGAAGAAGGATCTATTTTGGGTGTAGACCTAATTTTGAATAAAAGGAGTATTTTTGGTGCGCGCACCTTAGGACGCAGAAAAGAAGCATGCAAAAAAAGAAGGAAAAGTCGCATGTAGGAGGAAAAACAACATGGAGCGCATGCAGACAGTCATAACCATGTTAAGGTTAGGGATTTTGACAAAGATTGTAACGACTATAAGCCAGTAGGGTAGTATAAATAAATACCTAGGAGGTCTAGGTCAGGGTTGGTTGTTTTTATGGTTCATAAGCTATTGATTGTAGTGAGTTTTGTTATGGTGAGTATGGAAGAGTGGAGTAAGATAGAGTTTGAGGGTTATGTCACAGGATGAGGAGCCTGGTGTGATCTAGTCAGCCTCCCAGAGGGTACTTACCCTCATTTTTATTGTAATCTTGAAGATGTAATGCGTGCAACACATATTTTGTAGAAGAATAAATAAAAGAGCAGAGAAGTCAGATCTTTGTGGACGTAGACCTAGGAGGGAGTGAACCACGGTAAACTATTGTGTTCTATGTGATTGGTAATGAATTATTTTACTATTATGTTAATCATTATCTCAAGAATGAATGGTTAAAACTATTTATAACATCATGCATGCATAGGTTTAAAGATGAATGAATCATAGAAGTAGATGAATGATTAATGATGATGATGTATGAAGAAAAGAATATAATACAATCCCCACTCATTTCTAGACTGCAAACACATGAGTATTGCAGTCCCCCATAAATATATATCGGGTGAGACTTCATTGTGCACTTTGTGCGCAGTGTTTCCTTATGGTTTACCAGGACGACCAATAGTTTTGAGGGTTTTGTTGGAAACCTATATGATATCATAACCTGGGTCAACCCAGGTAACCAACAAATGGTTCCATTGTTGGCTAGAATTGCACAAGATTGAGTGGAAGGGATCTGTGGAGAAAAAACACAGAAGATGAAAGTATAAAAGTGTATGTGCCATGTAATCCAATGAAGGTGAAGATTGAAAGATGGTTGAGGACAAAGGAACTCGATTTTGCACAGAAGGAAAACATAAAACCTAAGTTGACACCGCGCAAGTATCTCGACAGATACGTGTTTAGTGACTTGCATGAGGTATTTTTCTATGATTTCCCACATCTATTTCATGAGTGGTTATTTAGGTTGAAGGAAAACCACCCTACAAATCAAATAAGATAGCTAGAGTGGCATCCTATGGAGATTAAACAGTTAAAGCAAGTTAATAACAAATTCATGTGCACAGTAGATTTCTGGTTAGACAATATTGTTACAGGGTTTATCACCGAATTTGCAGTAGATACCATTAAGTCCTACACTGCTACAGACCAGGATTTTATGAAGGGACCTAGAGGTAGTTCCATTAGATCACTGTATACTTTGATCAATATTTTATTGTATGAAAAAGATGTGATGACCATGGAATCAGAAAACTAAACTTCCTTGC
>JASDQU010588050.1:12629-30750 GCA_032191745.1 Picea mariana | reverse complement strand
CACATAGATGATTGACCAAGGTCCCATTTGAAACAAATTTGTATATAAGTAGTATCTCTAGACTGTTTGTAGAGGTACATCCATAAAGACGAACTACACATGGGTGATTTAAGGTCAAAAATATCTATACCTCGTTGATGAACTAGTTGAGCCTCTGGGAGTTATCATGTAAAGTTTCTTTACGATGAAAATGTTTTCTCCACACCATTTAATTCATGAAGATGATTACATAGGAGGTGCGTATGCTCTTATATATTTGGTGCTTTATATATATTAAGGTCTAAAAAATACCTTTTAAATATGTCAAGAGTACATTGAAATTTTATCCATACTCAAAGAATGTACGAATTAATGTTTCACAAAGGAGTTAGGCAGTGAATGATTATGAGAAGTCTTGAGTCTCTTTATTCAATAGCCTTGGAAATTTGTTTTCAGAGTCAAATGCATAAAAATAATTACATAAAGGATAGTAAAGTCAAGTGTTCGTAGTCCAAAAATAATATAAAGAAAAAATATGTTGTCAATTGAATCGATTTAAAATCCAAGTTAAAAGTGGAGTTTAAATAAAGGAGGGGGTTAAACGCGAGTCTCTAAGGAAGATGATCTTATCCATGATTATAATGTAAGTAGGAATCTTGCCAACGAGACTGATTCTTTTCCAACATTAGTTGATTCTAGTCGACAACATGAAGTAAATACCTGCACAATAATTTTTTTTGTAACAGTTAGAGAGTCATAATAAAGTCCATTGAGTCATAGTCGATTCAGTCAATTCATGGTCATGCAAAGTATTAGAATTGAGTCATAAAAAGTTTTCCTTCATGAAAGAAAATTGTAGACTCCAATACATTTCCAAATCCTTAAAAGCACAAAGAAGAATAACCATGATTGATAGTAGCAACATAGAAATAAGCATACAAATATTGGAGCACTTGAATGATTGAGCATTGATTGAGGAAATTTTACAATGATTGATTTGAGCACTTGCATAGAGCATTGATTATGAATTTTTTGCAGTGGTTGAAGGCATTCAAGAAAGAGACATCAAATGAAATACACACACACACACACAAGAGCTTAAAAGAAAATATGATGGAACAATAAATATTGAACTAATTGACCCCCCATGTTATAAGAGTTGCAGAATAGTTCTTGGGTTATGACCTCAAAATCGAGAAAGTAGAGAAAGGATAGTTTTGCTGAAGCAAGGCACCCCACCATAGGGCGTTCTGCAGGGGAAATATGAGCACGTGACGTGCCAAGCACCACTCCTAAGGCACGATGGTGTAACAAGAGATTCAAGAGGTCCATTGTTGGGTGGGGTGGTCGAGTGCTGAGGACTCATTGGCTGCACAAGCACCTACTATATTGAAGACAAATGATAAATAGTAATAGGCCATAGTAGAACCTTTCATATTTATATCTTCTTATATAGCTGGAGACTATTGTGACTAATTTACCTATGTAGAACAATATGCATGGTTAATGAACAATAAGGATGCTTCTACAGGGGTAGAGACCTAGGATGTTGTTGCATACTTTCTTCGGATGAGAAAGGATTTAGATGTGGGGGAGATGTTGGGAGGCCTCTTAGGTTGTTGCAATTGTCATCATACATTAGACATTAGCATAAGAATGTATGAATATATGTAATAAAATGGCTAAAGCCAAGTAAATTATATGTGAATATATGCGAATATATGTAATAAAGGATAAATGCATCTAACAAATGATTAGTTGGATCAGGTACAACCGCTCCAACCATCTCTCCAATATATAAATACTCATGAATATGGAATAAGACCTTGATTGGTTAACATTCCCTAAATTATCTCTCTCTTCTTGAGTACGTGTGTGTCCTCTTAATGTCTTTTCCCTAATGTAGTCTCTCCTTGAATTCCCGTGTAATCTAGAATATTACAACAAGGTACATGGACCACTTCTAATGGTGGTCATTATGAAACTTTATTTAGATTTGCACGAATTACAGGGGCTTATGGTTGGTGTGGATGATTGTTTCCTTTCTTAGAATATATTGCTTCCATAGTTGATCTTCCTACACAATGGAATACATATTGTTTTCATAGGTGAGGTACCTGCAAACTACATTAGAGTATCGATATAAAACTATGAAGCATCTATCTCAATCTTGAATAACTATTGAAGGTATGGAAAATTGAGCATTTGATCCATATTGGATCATTATATAATTTTTTTTCTATATCAGTATTTTTTGGGTGGAAAACATTGGAGGAACAATCGACTTACAGATGCATTTTAGCACTAGGTCCCAATATGGAAAATTGGTGGTGGAAACCGTATGAGATATTCTAGAGCAATTTTGAGACATAAAATGACATTGTTTTGGGTCAAAAACCTACTTTATAGGAATATTCTATATTCTACACACCAATAAATTTCCAATAGTGCAAGAATTCATTCAATCAGAGTTTGTATGTAAAAGTTATGCCTCTCTCAAGTTGACCTACCATGTTGACCACCTTGGTATGAGTGGATGACCTATCAACCCCCATTACTCAAAAATTCCAAACCTTATCCCTAAATTAGGGTTTAGAAAGTCAAAACCCTAACCATCGACGACTATCGAGCTATGTTAAATATTGGGCTGCTATGAGGAGAAAGGGTTCCGTTCTTTAGCATTGTACTTGTTCCATAGTTGAAAAAAGAATTAAATAGTGGTATTTTGAGAGAATAAAAAAGGAGTAAAGATTCTATATCATCCATATAGGCCATAGTGTTAAAGGAAACTCCATACTGAGTGCCTCTTTCTTTGTATTTGCATTTCCATAATTGAAGAAAAGAGAGCATAGCATGGGACTCACCTTCTAGCTAGGTTTTTTCTCTTATTGGGTTTTCCATGACATATCTTGTGTTCATTTCTATATGGATGGTGTGTTATTTTTATCATTTATTTCATTTTCATAATTCAGTTGTTTCATAAATTCAAGAAAAGCTAGTAATGAACTAATCTAGGATCTAAGAAATTAATTTGCATAATCTAATATTTCATAATATTATAATATTTTTTGTGACAAACTATTCTACTGGAATATCCACAACAATTTATAGATCATATTGGCATCATAGTAGTTTTCTTTGGGTTATTTTTGGAAAGTTGCAGAATATAGGAATTGGCTTCTTAAGAAGAAAGTTGTAGAATCCTAACAATGGTGGATGTGTCTGTTCACAACAACCCTCAAGATCCAACAGAGGAGATATTTGCAAGGATGGAAGAGAAAGTTGTTGATATCTCTCACAATATGTCCCTCCTCATGGTGGATATAGAAAGAAATATTGGATTGTTTTGGGAGGATGGAGGCTCTAAATCATAGATTAGATTAGAGGGGAAACTGAGAGATAATGAAGACTCAAAAAAGGTGCCAAGGAAAGAGCTCGAGAAAGAGCTACCAAGTTCCAGTTCCATTGTCGCTTCACAGTATTTATTTAAAATGGAAGTGAAAGTGGATATCAAGCCATACCAAGGTGATATATATGCTGATCCAGGTGGATATCAGTGTCCACCCACCTTTTCCAACCGGCTCAAAATAATTTTCTGGCAATTTTGATAGTTTACTATTTGTAGCAGTTTTTCACTTCCAGAGCCGTTTTGAGGCCCTAAACAAATTTTTTTGGGAAAAGAGTGATAAATATGTCCATTACTTCTATATTGCCCCAAAATGAATCTCCTTGACGATACCTTTCCAATGGGCTATCATATGCCTAAAACGAAGATCGTAGGCAAAAGTTACGACCCTAGGAAGTTGATGTACTAACTTACCCAAACAGGGCCCACATGAATTTTGGCGCTTCATCTCCTAGGGTTAGGTTTTTGGATTTATAGGGTTTTTGGGATTCCTTTTTATTGTAAAAATGCCTTTAGAGCCTCAATGTAATTTTTTTCTTGCGAATGAGTGCAACTGTCACATCTCTTCTCAGAGATAAGCCGCCACCATTCCAGCAAGCTTGTTTCCACTGCATTTTACAGTTTCAGATTATTTCCTTATTGAATAGAAAAATAGTTTTACTATATCTCTATTATTTTGTGTTAAGCACCTGTTGATAATCTGTAGTCATTTCGTTCTTCTCATAAAATCCGGATCAATGGTATCAAAGCTGTCTGCTCCTTGTCGTCTTAATGCATGTCCCCAACGAGGTCAGAGTACAAAGAGTTGGGTCTCGAGTTTGTTTCTCTTGAGGAAAAAATCTCTTGCACGCCCAAGCGACCTCTCATGGTAGGAGAAAAGAAAGAAGACGGGACAGGAGATCCTTTCAAGCTATTGATTGAGGAAGCCCTCATGCAACAAAGGAACAAGATGATGGATAGTTTCGCGCAAATCCTTCGACGACTACCAACAGGCAACGCATCTTCTTCGAGGGGAGGCGTCGCCCACTTAAAGATACAAATAAAATTCGATATTCCTATATTTGAAGGTCATATAGACACATATGCTGTAGACGAGTGGTTGAATCTACTAGAAGGGTATTTTTTTGTCCATAACTTTTCGAATAGAGAAAGGATTACTTTTGCGCTCCTCAAAGTCGTTCCCCATGTCAAAGATTGGTGGGAAACTTTTTGTGAGAAAAAGGAAACAGAGGAACCCTCATTATTTACAGTCACGACCACCTAAGAATCCTTCAGGGATGCTATTAAGGAACAATACCACCCTGTCGGAAGTTATGACGACTTGTATACCAAATGGACCACACTACGGCAAGAAAGAGACCAAGCAGTGCCAAATTTCGCAAATAGCTTCCATACCTTGCGCACCAAGTCAGGTATCAAATATTCAGAGTGACATCTCGTGCTCAATTATATTGGTTCTCTACATAGATATATCCATACCGAAATGGAATTTATGGACATCTCATCCTTGGGCAGGACCTACTGATATGCTGTCAAAATCGAGCAGAAGCTCAAACAAAAGACGCGACAATTTGGGCCTAGGAACCCCTCACAACAAAAGCCAGGAAAGGGTGACCCCAACCCATAGAACAAAGGGTAGAGAAAAGATGGACAGTATCAGGACAACCAGTCCAAGCTGCAAGCAAAGAAGGACACAAGAAAGAAAAATAAAGATACTGGGAAGGGGATAACACTGTTGACTGCCTCTCAAAGCAGTCGTTCGTGGACAAAGTGAAAGACTCTGAATCAGATGTGGGTTCTGACTCTGAGCCAAAAATAGAAAGGAGAAGAGGGATCATTGATACAGAACGCAGTTCCACCATTACTACCACCAAGCTCCATCCTGGTGAACCAGACGAGCCAGAAGAAGGAGAGCGCCTCTTCCATTCAAAGATGTGGGGAAAAGGCACCCCGCTGCACTTCATCATTGATAGAGGTAGCTAGAAGAACCTCATCTCAGCAGAGGTCATCAAGCGGCTGGCCCTGTTGACAATTCCGCACCCACAACCCTACACCATTGGATGGATCCACCAAGGAAGCGATCTCCACGTCAGACAACAGTGTCGACTGTCGTACGACATCAAGCCCTTCAAAGACGAGGTATTTTTTGATGTCGCTCCTCTCGAAGTTTGTGAATTTATTTTAGGCCAACCTTATTTATGGAAATGTCATGATGTATATGATTCTAGGCCTCTTAGTGTTATTATTACTTTGAACAGGAAATTGTACAGGATACTCGAGGCAGTCCCACCTAGTGTTATTTCCTTGATCTCTGGTAAGAAATGTAGGAAGGTCATCTCTCAGACGGGGAAGTTGGTCTTCTTAGTGATTTTCTCTCAGAATAATCAAAAGATCACAACCACATCCGAGGTCTCTGTGGCTGACCTCTCCACAAAACATAAGCAAGTAGATAAGGTCATGGAAGAATACTCAGATATCTTCTCCTCACATACCGGGGTACCTTTGCATTGCCAGGGCAAGCACCCCATCGATTTGACCCCTGGTGCATTGCTTGCCATGGGCCAGTCTATCACCAATCTCTGTTAAAGAATGAGGAAATCAAGTGACAGATCCAAGAAATGCTCCACAAGGGGCACATCCGTCCTAGCTCATCACCTTGCGGGAGCCCAATCTTGTTGGTACAGAAGAAAGATTAAACATGGTAACTCTGCATTGAATAATGAGCTCTGAATAAAATCACAGTCAGAAACTCGTACCTGATTCCTCGAATTGATGACCTCCTTGATCAACCCACAAGGGCCAAATACTTTAGTAAGATTGATCTGAAGTCTGGATACCACCAGGTCCCGATAGAACAGACAGATGCATGGAACACCACCTTCAAGTCAAAGGAAGGCCTTTTTGAATGGTTGGTCATGCCCTTTGGTTTGAAAAATGCTCTAGCCACTTTCATGAGGATGATGGATGATATCCTGCGACCATTCACCAATAATTTTGTAGTGGTGTATCTGGATGACATTCTCATTTACAACAAGACTTGGGCCAAACACTTGCAACATATTTAGCAGGTTCTGCACACCCTACGGTAGAACAAGCTATATGCCAACTTGGAAAAATGATCCTTAGGAATGGATAGGGTCCATTACCTGGGATACATTGTTGATCAACATGGCGTACATGTGCATCCAACCAAGATCCAAGTCATCCGTGACTGGCCAGCCCCAACCACACTCACTGAGCTTCGAAGCTTCTTGGACCTTGCCAATTTCTACCATAGGTTCATGTTGGGATTCTCCCATATTGCATGGGCCCTCGGCCAAATAACCACGGGTGGTGGTAAGGAGAAATTTGCATGGGGTCGGTCCCAACAAAAAACGTTCAATGATTTGAAGGAACGTTTGTGCTCAGCCCTTGTACTTTCACTACCAGACCTGCAACAACCCTTTGAGATCGAGACAGATGATTCAGACTATGTTGTGGGCACCGTTCTCACTCATCACAGCCACCCCGTGGCCTATCATAGTGAGACACTATCATATGATGTCTGTAAGTACCCTACGCACGACAAAGAAATGTACTCCATTGTGCAAGGATGCCGCCAGTGGAAACATTACATTCTTGGGAAGGAGATAGTCATCCACACTGATCATAAGTCACTGCAGTTCATGCAGACACAAGGAAAATTGCAGAATGACTGCCATCAAAAGTGGTCCACATACTTGCAGAAATTCCACCTCAACATCAAGTATAAAACAAGAAGAACCAATCGCATTGTTGATTGCCTCAACAGACTGCCAGTCGTGGCACTCACCACGGTGCTAGACTCTTGTGGGCCATGAGACCTATGGATGGCCCCAACTCTATGAGATAGACCAAGACTTCGCCACCACCTACCAAATGTTGGTTGCAAACACAGTTGTCGATAATTTCCATCTTCAGGATAAGATGTTGTGTCATCTGGGCCATATTTGTGTTCCATCAAGCAAGTGAGAAAATATGATCTGGGAAGCCCACTACAGTTGGGTGGAAGGACACTTCGACATCAAAAAGACAGTCATGATGCTACATAAACATTTCTACTGGTTGAAACTTCAACAGGAGGTCAACAAGTATATCAGGTCCTGCACTGCCTGTGCTATTGCCAAACCAACCACTAAGAAATAGGGCCTGTAAACCCCTCTTCCTACTCTTGACAGACCATGGGAATCCATCTCAATGGACTACATGTCGGGCCTCCCATCCACCAAGCTAGTAAATGACTATGTTTTTGTGGTTGCTGATCAATTTTCTAAGATGGCGATTCTAGTTGCCTGCAAGAAGAACATCACAACAGAGGCCACTGCTAAGATCTTCTTTGAACGAGTCTGTGTACATTTTTGAATCCCACAAACCATTGTCTTAGATTGAGAAAGTCGATTTCTCAGCACATTCTGGTCGAGCCCCTGGTCACTGCTGGACACCAAGCTTTCCAAATCCACATCCTTCCTCCCCCAGACAGATGGCCAAATTGAGGTCGTAAATCGAATGATTGTGCATATCCTTCGTATGTATAATTCAAAGCACCCTCGCACATGGGATGAGAGCCTTCCCTATTTCCATCATATCTACAACTGAGCCCTGCATAGCTCAACCGACCACAACCATTTTCAGGTGGGTTGGGATTCCAACCATTGGGTCCCCTAGATGTTGCACTTCCCCTTGCGGTCACCTCGATCGACTCATCTCCTGCTTCAAATGAATTTGAAAAAGAAACCCGGTTCATTGAGCAGATCCAGCACATCTGCCAATAGGTTCAGGATATCCTACATAAGTCCAATGACAAGTATAAGAAGCACCATGATCAACATCGAGTGCCACATAAGTTTCAGGTGGGTGACAAAGTTTGGTTGCACTTGCAGAAAGAACACCTTATAGGACCCCATTAGAAGCTTCGCCCACTCTGCTATGGGTCGTACACCATCACCAAGGTCATGGGGGATAATTCTTTTGAGCTCAACATTCCTCCTTTCTTTGGTCTGCAGCCAATGTTCAACGTGGATCTCCTTCGCCCTTATTTCCCACCATTATTGGACACCTCAGAAGTAGCAGAACAACTGACACCAACAAAGCTCAACCTTGACTACATACAATAGGAACCCAGTGATCAGATTGTGGACACACAGATCAAGGTCGCTCGACAACAAAGGATTCATCTTTCTCGAGTCGTCAAAGCAGGGCAGCTTCTGCACCAAGGCAAGTGGCTCACCCGGGGCCAAATTCAGTGGAAATTTCCTCATATGATGGGGGAAATAAATGCAATGGAGACCATTAATTACAAAGGAGGGAGGATTGATCCAGGTGGATATCGGTGGCCACCCACCTTTTCCAGCTAGCTCAAAACAGTTTTCTGGCAATTTTGATAATTTACTATTTTTAGCAGTTTTACACTTCTAGAGTCGTTTTGAGGCCTTAAACGATGTTTTTTGAGAAAATGGTGAGAAACATATGTATTCCTTCAATATTTCCCCCAAAATAAATCTCCTTGATGATACCTTTCCTATGGGCTATCATACGCCTAAAACGAAGATCGTATGCAAACGTTACGACCCCGAGAAGTTGATGTACTAACTTGCCCAAACAGGGCCCACATGACTTTTGGTGCTTCATCTCCTAGGGTTAGGTTTTTGGATGTCTAGGGTTTTTGGAATTCCTGTTTATTATAAAAATGCCTTCAGAGCCTCATTGTAATGATCTTCTTGCGAATGAGAGCATCCGTCACATCTCTTCTCAGAGATAAGCTGCCACCATTCCAACAAGCTTGTTTCTGTTGCATTTTACAGTTTCAGCTTATTTCCTTATTGAATAGAAAACCAATTTTATTGTATCTCTTTTATTTTGTGTTAAGAACCTATTAATAATATGTATTCATTTCGTTCTGCTCATAAAATCCAGATCATTTGCATTACAATTGAATAATTGGTTGTAGTAATTAGAGGTCTATTTCAATGTTCACAATATAGATGAGGAGAAGAATATTCTGTTTGCTCGACTGAAATTATAGAACCATGCATTAACCTAGTGGGAAAGCCACATGGAGACACTTAGTTTGGAGGGTTATATACCAATAAATAAGTGAAAGTATCAAAACCCTCATTAAGTCCCAATTCTACCCTATCGGGTATGTAGAGGACCAACGAATCTATTGAAATCACTTCAGGCACATGCAGTGGAAGAGTGTGTAGGAGTACACCACTAAATTCATAAAGATGGATATCATGTTGGGTATCTCACCCAAGAATCCAGATGTACTCCTCAAGTACCTGGGGGGTATACATAGTCATTTGTGAAAGCAAGTGATTATCTTCAAGCCCAATACAATTGATGAGGCTCGTGTACAAGCACAATATTTGGAAAATATAGTATACAAAAAATAACAACCAAGTGGTTCCAAATAGAAAGAGAACCACGATGCTTCCAAGGAAGGAAAGAAGAATTGGAAAGGGAAAGACAAGAAGACAATATCCATTGCACATCACTACAAGGATCAAAGTAACTACTGTAACCATTGCAATATCGATGGTCACACTGAAGAAAAATGTTGGAAACTACATCCATAGATGAACCCTAAGAACCGTAAGAAGGATGCCAAGAAGAAGAGCCTTCTAGACACATATTCAAGAAATTAGATAGAGAGAAACTTAGATGTGGATGAGAATATTTCCTTCACTTTAGTGAAAAAGGAGGTGAATTTGAGTAGCGTTCATCACAAGGAAGAGAAGGAGATGACAAAACTCTTCCATATCAAGGTCCAGGTCAATAATACCAAGGTAGACGCTCTATTTGATTCTGTTTCATAGGACAATCTCATAGTAGTCGATCTGGTAAGCAAGATTGTGTTGGAGGTTCATGATCATCCTAGACCATATCCAGTGGGGTAGGTAAACAAGGATGCACAAATAAAGGTCTCAAAACAATGTAAGATCAAATTTGTTGTCAGTGTGGATTTTATTGATGAAGTGGAGTTATATGTACTACTCCTTAACATGTGATGTAGTGTTTGGAATCCCCTACATGTATAGGAGGGATGTGATCTTCATGTGGAGATAAAACCAATACTTCCCTATCAAGGATGGGAATTCTTTCATCATCAATGCGCACAAAGATAAATCAAATATCTCATTRTTTAGTGCCAAACAAGACAAAACATTGATTAGTTCAAGTAAGAATTATGTTTTTCTTTTATTATGAGAGAATTAGTCGAGTGATGAGTCAGTAAAAGTAAATTCATCCCTGGAGGGGTGTACTAAAAAGTAGAAACAACAGTTAGAGYAGTTGTTGCAAGCATACAAAGGAGTGTTCCATGAGCCTAAAGGACTACCACCTAAGAGGGAAGGGGATTTTTAGTCCTTAACCTTGTTTTTGACTGATTGGGTATCCCTAGTCCCTGTCCTATAAATTTTTCATGATTTTTTGTTAAAACTCTATTTTTACATCTTGGTTTGGAAGATCATTTTTCAATCTTTATTTCACTTTTTAAATGATTTTTGAGGTTTTTAAAGATTACGATTTGATATGAGAATTTTCTGTCACATCACTTGTCATTTCATTATTTGAATTTTCAAATTTTGCCAAGTTAGAAAAGGTGTTGCAAGAATAGAGTTATTCATGCAGCGCCGAGAGTAATCATTGTTTTGCATGCACCACCCTTCCTAGATCGTGTCCTAACATTTCAAATTATGATTAGAGGATCTGCATACCTCTTTATGATCTATTTCAAGTTGCTATTTTTATGATAACAACTATATACGAAGGATTGAGTTGTACTCGCCATACCTGCATCAAATCAACAAGGTTTGATTATCATGAATGAAATCATCACCTTCCTATTTTAGTATGTCTTTTATTTTATGCAGGGATTTTAGACAAAGAGATAACTTCTAGTTTTTAACATCTCTCAGGAATTGAAGATTCAACCATCGATCTTCTCAAAATTGTCTACAGGATCATATCAACAATATGGCACCCAAAAAGAGTGGCCAGATAATCAGACTAGATACTCTCATATATTCCCTTCTTTATTTACATTATTTTCTAATCTATTAAGGTGACTATTATTTACTAAATCAGTGGGATGTTTTCTTGATTTTACATTTGAGTTATGTGTTTATTCTTGAATCCTTGAACCAGCTTTCAACCACTTTCTAAAAACCTAGTCAGAAAACCCTTCATAAATACCATTGCAATAACTTGATGATGCCCTAGCTTGCCCTCTCACGGTCAAGTGCAATTTTAGGGACTAACATCTTTTGGCGTCGTTGTCAGGGACAAAGGAATGAATAATTTATCCCTGGGAGAACGACAACGATAAATTCTAGCTCTTGATGGTGAACAAGAGTTGGACACTTTTTCTGACTGTATCATTCACTTGACGACTCCATGAAGGAAGAATCAATTGGAAACTCCACTAATCCAATATGTTGAAGGCTATGGAATCCATTTTGGCTCGTAGGTTTGCTCCATTTGATTTCTCCGTATTCCTAGTTTTCCAAATGTTGTGCCTACTATGCATGAATGGGGAGACTACCTTCCAAGGTTTAGAGGAGATGATCATGATCATCCTACACAACACTTGATTGATTTTCATCAATAGATGGACCAACTTGATATTCATCATGAATATGTATTGTTGAATATGTTTATGTACTCCTTGGAAGGAGAAGCGAGACAATGGTACCGATCTCTTCATGTTTCCCGTATTTCATCATTAAATGATTTCCATGCTGCTTTTCATTCATTTTGTAAGAGGATTTATCATGTCGGATGCCTCTTGAATGATTTTTGTGAGCAATTTAAATCTCTTAGCAAAACATTTCAGCAGGGCTTTAGTGATGAGATCATTGAAGATATTTTGGAATGTTCTCATAATGCTCCTAACAATTTGATGGCCATTCAAATGGGTCTCTTTGTGAAGAATTTGATGTTGGAAATATGTGTGAAGGCCAGTATTTTAGTGAAGAAATTATTGAAGATTATATTGATGGTGAACAATTTTTGTTTATCATTGTCATTTGAAATCAATCAAAAGTCTCCATTCTATCATGATGAAGAAGATTTGATCATTCATGAAACTTTCTCTCGTTCTTCTTTTCGAGAAGAAGTTTTTCAAGATGTCGTTGATGATAGTGTCATGGATAGTATGTAAACAAATTTATTGGATTGTTCTAGAAGCTATTGTCACAATGAAATTTTTGTTCCAAAAGACCAGGTTGTTCATTTGTGTTCTTTCTTTGAAGAGCATAATGAAACAAAATTTTGTGAATTTCAAAATTCATAAATTTTTTATAGTCAACCTGTATATGATGAATATGAAAATGGAGAAGAGAAGAATTTCACATCAGTATTCATTGACATGTGCAACAATGAGCCCGTTTTTTATGAGTATGAATCTGATGTTGGATAAATACATGAAGGAAATCAACTTATCCAAGATGTTGTTGTTAACTGTCATAAAACAAGTGATGTTCATGTGTTATTTCAAGGAAATCAAGTGGATTGTGGTCTCACAAATACAACATAAATTGTAGGGGATCAATTTGGGTTTTTTCATCAGCTGGAATTTTGTCATATTATATATGATCCAGTAGCCGTCTAAATGGAGTTAGTGTTTCTAGAGGATCAAAATTTTGCAGCATTTGGAATTAAAGAAAATCGCAGCTATAAGTATGGGTTGCCCATTCATTTTTAACTGCAAACATCTCAGTTTTTCTACATTTTCTTATTTACTTTCAAGGAAGAAGACCATCTTGTTAGTCAAATGCTTTCATGGCTGCATTGGAAGTTTGATGTGATCTGATCAAGGAAATGATTGGTTAGTTGTGTAGGAGTTGTACATAAATAAGATTTACTTTTGAGCATGTTGGTTTCAGTTTGAAGATTAATTTACAGTATGAGAGTAGTGTTAAGTTTTCAGTATGCAATAATAAGGACTCCATATCCCAATGGAAAGACTACTTGCAGTTTTGCGGTTTTTATTTTTGGATTGCAAATAAAGGAATGAATGGATAGGGAAATAATTACAGTAAAAGTTGATGATGATGAGGGATGTGAAGGCATTGTTCAACAAATTCTTAAAGTTTCATCATGAAACGTTATCCCCAAAAGGAGCCATTGTTAGTCCTTAACCTTTTTTTTTTATTGATTGGGTGTCCCTAGTCCCTTCCCTACTCATTTTTCATAATTTCCTGTTAAAACTCTATTTTTACCTCTTGGTTTGGAAGATCTTTTTTCAATCTTTATTGCACATTTTAAATGATTTTTTAGGTTTTTAAAGATTAGTATTTGATATGAGAATTTTCTTTCACATCACGTGTTGTTTCACTATTTGAATTTTCAAATTTTTCCAAGCTAGAAAAGGTGCTGCAAGAATAGCGCTATTCCTACAACACCAGGAATAATCATTGTTCTGCATGCGCCACCCGGCCCAGATCATGCCCTAACATTTCAAATATGATTAGAAGATACGCATACCTCTTTATGATCTATTTCGGGTTTCTATTTTTATGATAACAACTATATATGAAAGATTGAGGTGTACTCGCCATACCTGCATCAAATCAACAACATCCAACTATCATGAATGAAATCATCTCCTTCCTATTTTAGTATTTATGTTATTTTATGCAGGGATTGTAGACAAAGAGATGACTTCCAGTTTTTAACATCTCTCAGGAATTGAAAATTCAACCATCAATCTTCTCAGAATTGTCTATAGGATCATATCAACTATATGGCACCAAAAAAGAGTGGCTAGATAATCAAACTATATACTCTCATATATTCCCTTCTTTATTTAGTATCTTTAGTATGTCAGTTTCTAATTCCAGAGAAGAAAAACCCTAACTGGAGCAAGGGTATACCACACAGCTTGGTAAGGAAAGAATGACACACTACCTTTCTAATTATCCACAGGTACATTCTATGTCGCCGCATTCGCCGAATTTCAAGCATGAAATTCGAAATTCGACGAATTTATAACCAAGTCGAACAAATTCGTCTCGAAGTCGACGATTTCAAATTCAAATTTGGGTGTGAATTTCAAATTTGGGGGTGATTTTTTTGACGAATTTATGGAGATTCGCCTGGAAATTCGGCATGAAATTTGACGCGTGGTTTGTGTGGTGGTTTTTAACTCACAGTTTGTAGATTTTAGGTTTCCCTCTCACGTTTTTGGGTTTCCCCTCGGTGGCTCACTTACCAACTCCAAGTACCCACAGATGTAGCATTTATCCTTCGCCCGAGTCCCGACCATGCGTCGAATTTCCTGTGGTTCTTTGCAGAAGTAGCACGCAACACGCAACACGCAGAAGTAGCACACAACACACAGCAGCATGCAACACGCAGCAAAACTCCAGTCTCCCAGTCTCTACGCGAGCTACAGTGCTATGAGGCGTGGTTGTTTTCAGGGGTGGTACGAGTGCTATGAGGCGTGGTTGTTTTCAGGCGTGGTAAAAGTTCTAATTTCTCAATGTCTCATTGCTCCAACTATATTTTAGTATTTACACAGTCCATTAGACAATGCTAATTCCAGAACATCTATTCTTGGAACACAAGAAAATGGTGGATCCGCATATGGAACTGTGAGCAAGCTCACTTCCATAGGAAAATATCTAGATCCAGAACTATAAACTCCATACACAACCATGCAACTTTATTATAATAAGTGTTTTCTTCCCCTATCAAATTCATATCTTCCACCCTTTCTATATAAGAACTTTGATCATGGAATGTAGTGAATCACATACAGACATGGTAGGGAGGCAGGTGTGTCAAGACAAACATCCTTGTCTCACACTCTAGTCATCTACAAGAACAAGTTTGGGTTTCAGGTTTTGTTTGTATGCCCAAGTATCCACTATTCTTTAGACCTTGAGTTTATAAATAGAGAATCTCTTGTCTACATCATTACCACTAATGATCCCAATATCTTGAAAAAATACCTTCGCTGGAGTATTTCATGATGCGATCCATAGGGATTATTTGAGATCTGTGCTGCATGAAAAATGGGTATGGGTACAACAAAATTTTCCAAATTGGGTACAAGTTTTGGACATGTCAGCTTCCAAATCATAGGAAACATGAAAACATGGATAAATCGCAGGAAACAGGAAAACATGGATACTAAAATACATAATATAAGTTTCTATAAATTTAGAAAATAAGAAAAAAAAATGCAAACACCTTAAGAATTGTTCATTATATTTTGAGCAGCAGTCAATAAGATTATACAGTCGCCCTACTCTTAATTAAATCCCTACAAGGAGCAAGAAAAAGGGACTAGGACTGCATTAACAATCGACTTGATCTTTGTCCTTGGATTAAAGTCTGAATGAGCTCCTACTGTCAAGGGACGTCATTTTCCCATTTGATAAGGAATTTTTTATTATCTAGGATAAAAAATGAAAAACAAGGCTAAATGTTAGCATCAGAAATGACACAATAATATATTAACTCTTTAGCATATATAATTCCAATTCTATAATATTTGATAGTCAGTAGTACTCATGATTTTGCAACAAGAATTGTAAAAAGAGAAGTGTTTGACATGATAAGCTGGCATGACTGAAAAATTCCATTCTTGGAGGGATTCATTTGGTTGGGCACTTAACATACCCCACTAAGTTATTGCCTCTAACAGAAAGCACATAAGAAATCACTTGAAATTGCATTTGTAATAGATGAGCCTATAAAATTATTTTCATAACAATAAAGCTGTTGTTGCATCTTAGAAAATATTTCTTTCATTATTGATTGTCAAATTCTATGGGGAATATTACAGGCTTTTCAACACATAAATTTACCAAAATGAAGCGTGCACATTGTAGCATTTAGGTTGTATTTGTGCATGAAAATGTTTGTTTTTTATTTTATTTTTTTATCTAAGTTAATATAAAAATATATATGTGTATTCATTGCAGTCTGCATTTTCCTATTTTTCCACTGTCCACACTAAACATATTTTTTAAAAATTTCCAGACATAATCTTCAAAGTTCTAAAGTGAGCAGAGCAGAGAAAAGAACAATGAGCATAATTTTAATTAAATGGCACCTAAATCCACTGTTGAGGCATGAAAATATGTGAAGAGGGAAGGGGTAGATTGTATCTATGAGTTATGTGGAAAAAATTTCAGTGGGACCTTAACTAAAGTAGTGGATCACATGTTCAGTATCTCTAGTGGAAACAAAGGTGGTGTGGAAGGATGCCCAACAATATCTGATGAACAGAAAGATGCAGTGCAACGAGACTATGATAAATCAAAAGCAGAAAAGGGAAGAAAGGAAATGAAGAGGAAACGAATTCAAAAGGAGACTGGCATGTCTTCTTCACCCATGAAATCTTCTTTCACCTCAAAATTCGATGGATCAAGTTCCACCCAAACAAAAACATGTGGAGCATCAACATTAAATGCATTCTAGAAACCTGTAGAGAAGCAAAAAGTTGTTGATGTGATTGTTGAGTTTTTTTATGCATGTGAAATTCCCTTTAATTTGGCCAGAAACCCTTATTTTAAAAATGCATTCAAAAAGGTTGTTTCTTTTGGCAAGGGGTGTGTTCCTCCTGGGTCCGAATCTTTAAGGACTACGCTGCTAAATAAAACAAAGGATAGAGTGACAGAGAGGTTGGCCAATGTTAAACAGTCTTGGAAGTATACAGGTTGCAAAATCATGAGTGATGGTTGGTCAGATTTATGCCATCGACCATTGATTAATGTGCTTGTTTATTTCCCTCAAGGGGCATTTTTTTTTAAGGAAATTAATACAATGGATCAAGTGAAGACAACTGAATATATTTTCAGAATTTTGGATGAAGCAATTCAAGAGGTTGGTGTGGAAAATGTTGTCCATGTTGTCACAGATAATGCCTCAAATTGTGTAGGTACAGGGAAGATGCCTATGGAGAAGCATAAGACCATTTATTGGACCCCTTGTGAAGCTCATTGTTTGGATCTATTGCTACATGATTTAGCCAAATTTCCATGGATAAATGAGACAATTCGAAGAGCAAGAACAACTGTAAACTTTGTCATTAATCATCGTCTCACATTGAGCATATATAGAAGAAATGCAACTAGAGAGTTGTTTAGGCCTTGCGAAACAAGGTTTTCCACAATTTACATCACTCTGAAAAGAGTTGTTGAAGAAAAAACAAGCTTAAGATCTAATTTTTGCAATGCTGAGTGGGAGAGATCTCACCTTTCAAAAGAAGAGAAGGGTAAGAATGTAGAAGAAATAATGCTAGGCAATAGCTTTTGGCAAAATGCTGAAAAAGTGTTAAACATTTGTGGTCCAATTGTTGATATGCTTTAGATGGTTGATTGCGACAAACCTTGTATGGGTTTTGTCTATGAGGGCATGGACCGTTGCAAGGAAGCCATTACAAGTGCTTTTGATAATATTTCAGGAGGTACCTGGACTACCTCCGAAGAGGGACATCGATTTTTCTATAAATTTGATGCCTGGAGCAGCTCCAGTTTCGAAGGCTCCTTATAGAATGAGTACACCAGAGCTGAAAGAGTTGCAATTGCAGCTCAAAGAGCTACTAAAGAAAGGTTACATTCAACCCAGTGTGTCACCGTGGGGAGCCCCGGTCCTATTCGTGAAGAAGAAAGATGGGATGTTGAGGCTGTGCATTGATTTTTGGCAGTTGAATAAGGTCACTGTCAAGAACAAGTATCCTCTGCCAAGGATTGATGATCTTTT
>JASDQU010588049.1:6379-18608 GCA_032191745.1 Picea mariana | reverse complement strand
TCTATGCTGATATGCTCTGCACTTGTATTCCTGGTTGGAATTCTTTAACCGCTCCTTAATCTTGCCGTGAAGCTCTTGCATCTCTACTGCAAAATCCTCTGCTCCATCACTTCTGTATTCACTCTACCCTAAGCCCCTCAATTCGGATACACCTCTCAACTGCATTCCATACATTATCTAGAATGGGCTCTGTCCTGTGCTTCTATTAGGTGAATCATTATATACAAATTCTGCTTGTGGCAGAATCTGATCCCATTGACTGTGATTTTCATCTACTAAACTCCTCAATAAATATCCCAGACTTCGGTTCACTACCTCGGTCTATCCATCCATCTGAGGGTGATATGCCAAGCTAAAAGACAATTCTATTCCCAACTTATTCCATAGTTTCCTCCAGAAATGACCAACAAATTTGGTATCCCTGTCCGAAACAATACTCTTGGGTAAGCCGTGAAGTCTAACAACTTCTTTGAAAAACAAGTTTGCAATGTGAATTGCATCACTGGTTTTCTGACATGGAATGAAATGTGCCATTTTAGATAACCTGTCAACTACAACGAATATGGAATCACAACCCCTCTGTGTCCTCGACATTCCTAACACAAAGTCCATGCTTACTGCATCCCACAACCTCTCTGGTATTTTAAATGGTTGATACAATCCTGTATTCTATCTTTTCCCTTTCGTGTGTTGGCAAATTCTGCATTTGTTCACAAATTTATTGACATATGTCCTCATCCCTAGCCAATAATAGAAGTTGTTCAGTTGCACAAACATTTTTTCATGGCCAAAATGTCCATCCAATCCCCCACTATGTTTTTTCTTTAGAAGATTCTCTCTCATAGAACTCTTCAGAATACACAACTAATTTCTTCTGAATAACAATCCATCCTGAATCAAATACTCGATCCATTGGCTTCTATCTCTGAGAACTAGATTCTCACATGCTTCATAAGAGTCTTTAAAATCTGGATCATCTCTGTACATATCCTTAAGGCTATTAGAACCTAAGGTCTTCACACGAAATTCCTGTAGAATCAAACATTTCCTGCTCAATGCATCAACAGCCTTGTTAGCAGTTCTAGAAATGTTGTTTATAAAAAAAGTAAAGTTCTGCATAAATTCAATCCATTTTGCATGTTTCTGGTTTAACTTCTCCTGTTGAGTTATGAATTGTAAAGCATGGTTGTCGCTATACAAGACAAACTCTTTCAGAACCAAATAATGTCTCCACTTCTTTAGTGCCTGTATGATTTCATAAAATTATTTATCATACGTGGAATATTTCACTTTGACATCGTTCAACTTCTCAATGAAGTATGCAATCGATTTATTGTCTTGACTCAATATTTCTCCAATCGCAAATCCACTTACGTCACATCTGACTTGGAATGTCTTACTGAAATCTGGTAGAACCAAAACCAGTTGTCCAGTTATTTTCTCCTTCAAAAACTTAAAAATTTTCTCTGCTTCCTCTGTCCAATGAAAAGATTTATGTCTTTTCTTGACTGTGTCCATCATTGGTGCAAAAATTCCACTAAAATTTCTGATGAATTTCCTGTAAAAACTAGCCAATCCATGGAAGCTTCTAACTTCAAAGGTGTTCTTTGGCGATGGCCATTCTCTGATTGCATTTAATTTCTCAAGATCCATCTTCAACTTGTTCGAAGAGATAAAAAACCCCAAATAAATGAGTTCTTTCCTCATGAAAGATGACTTCTTCAAATTTATCAGCAACTTCTCTTGCTGCAACCGCCTCATCACTAGAGTTACGTGTCTCAAATATTCTTCCTCAGTTTTACTGAAGATCAATATATCATAAAGATACACAATCACAAACTTTCCAATGAAATATTTCAAGACTTCGTTCATGAACCTCATGAAAGTACTTGGCACATTCATCAAACCAAACGGCATGAAAAGCCATTTATACAGTCCTTCATTCATTTTGAATGCTGTCTTCCATTAATCATCTTCTCTCATTCAAATATGATGATATCTGCTTTTCAAATCAATTTTTGAAAAAAATTTTCTCCACTTAAGCAATCCATCAAGTCATCCATCCTCGGTAAAGGAAATCTATACCTGATGGTGATTTTGTTTATATCCCTTGAGTCTATACACATTCTCCATCCACCATCCACCATCCTTTTTTGGACTTAGCACTATTGGAACAACGCATGGACTCAAGCTTTCTCGCACCAACCCTTTGTCCACCAAATCTTGGACTTGTTTCTTGACCTTTTCATTTTCCTGCAACACCAATCTGTATGCTGTTTTGTTTGGCAAAATTGCTCCAGGTATAAGGTCAATGTGATGGCTTATAATCTTGATGGGTGGCAACGAACAAGGTAAATCGTCCACCACAATATCAATGAAATTCTCCAACAGTTCTTGAATTTCCTCCAGTAGATCATCTATCTTGGTACTTGTCAAAATGATTCTGGGTTTTTTCACTACAACAAACTGCATGTCTTCTTCTTTCTTGACTTCGTCAAGAAATTCCTTCCCACTCATGAGAAGTATAGTATTTCTTGTTTCTGCTTTCACCTTTTTACCTTCAATTGACAACAACATATGCGTCCAACCATTCTTATCTAAGGTGTATGTGTTCCTTCTCCCATCATGAACAACATTTATGTCATATTTCCACGGTCTACCAAACAAAAGATGACAAACATCCATGGGAATAACATCACATAAGATTTCATCTCTGTAACCCCCTATCTTAAATTCAACTAAACATTGTTTAGTGACTGTTACCTGATGTCCTTTTTGCAACCACGAGACTCTGTATGGGCTCAGATGTGCAACTATCTACAATTCTAGCTTCTCCGCCATTTCTATGGATAGTATATTATTTATACTTCCACTGTCCACAGTTACCTTGCATACCCTATCCTTGGTCTTGCAAGCAGTTCTAAATAAACTATTTCTTTGGACTGGATCCTCTATCTCCTTCTCCGGCTTTAAGAGAATTTTCCTCATCATTAAGGATCTTCCACCTTCTGCATCTTCTGCCTCAACATTTCACCTTTGCACTTCTGAAATGTGAGCTTCACTTCCTCCATCTCTTTTTCTATCAGGACATTCATAAGATTTGTGTCCGATTTTTCCACAAAAAAAACACTTTATCTCACCATCTCTGCCTCTTCCTCTTCCTCTAGCTCGTAGAAAAGTATTTCTGTCGACAGATTGCCTTCCCTGTGAACTTCCTCCTCTTTCTGGGTGAGTGTGGGGTTTCTTTTCTTCCTCCTTAGGCTTCTGTACCCTGTCTTGGGCAATTGCTTTGCCTCTGTTCTGACTTCTACCTTTGCCTCTTTGACTTTGTTTTCGGGCCAATTTCTCTTTAGCCTTCAAAGCAATCTGATAAGCATCTTCCAAATTTCTAATCCTCATCATGTTCATCTCATCCTGAATGTCACATCTTAGACCATTCACATATCTGGTGACCATTTCATCATCATTTTCAGGATGGCCAGCTATGATGTTAAGTTGATAAAATTATTAAGTGTATTCTTTCACTGTCATCCCCTTCTGTCTCAAATTTTTCATTCTTCGAAACAGATTAATTTGGTAATCCCTGGGTATAAACTTGTCTTTCATATTTGCAACCATTTAATCCCATCTTTTTATTCTTTGCTTGCCTTTGCAATGCCTGTCAGCCTGTAATTTGTCCCACCAGAGTGTTGCATTCCCTTTAAGTCTAGTGACAAGATGTTTGACTTTCTTATCTTCCTCGACATCCTCATAGTCAAATTATTTGTCGAGAGCTCTAAACCAATCTAGTAGCTCCTCAACATCTAAGTTTCCTTCATACATCAGAATGTCCATCTTTTCCCTAGCACATATTCTCGCAACATCTTTGAGTAGACGTTCTTCTGCAGCATCTTCGACTGCAATTTCTTCTTCAACTCTGGCCTCATTTTCTCTTTCGGCCTCACTGACATCTCCAGCATCAACTGTCCATCTCTGTGCTGTATCCATAGCATCTAATTGAGCATGAAGTTCTCTCATTTCCCTTTCCACATATGGATCAGGCATTGGTCTATCTTGACGTCTTCTGGGTGACATTGTTTCAATCTGTTCCACACAGAATTCGAATCACAAATTGCCTTCTGTCCTATCCTCCTTTCAGAAAAAAAATATTGTAGGCTCTGATACCACGTGACACAACACCCCCTACCTTAGCAGGTTCTCCATGAACTCCCGGTCTAAGGATCATTCTTAGTCTTCCCTTTGAGTCTGATTGACTCTTTGATTCCCCGCAAGAATCTTCAACACACAAGTGTTTATCCACAGGTCCTTCTTAGGAGCTACGCCTGTGCAAACAAGAACTAAGCGCCAACTCTCATCCACATTACTAGATGACATGACCACACTCTTCACCTGAATGGTATATTGGGTTTCACTACTTCATGACCCTAGTATGAGTCCCTTTGACTCCTCCCTTAACTTTATTCGATGTGACCTCTGTCTAAAACCTGGGACCCAAATATTTCAGCACTTCAGAATTTCACTTATCGACGATTTTCAATGCAACAACACCCTCCACCGATAGCCGAAATCGTGATGAATCCTCGTCATGATCAATGAATCTGAGATTCCTGTGATCTGACAGTCCTGCTTCTATCAGGACTTCACAGATCAAGAGTTTTCAACTCTCGACTCTGGGTCACAATGTCCTCCATGCCCCAAATTCTGAGACGCCGAATTCAAACACGAGATCAACGACCCTCGTTGATCCGTATCCAACGACCACTATCCCTCCCGAGCTTATGAGTGATGAAAGAATCCTCACATTAATCTCCCCGTTGGTATGCAAGATCCAATGACCATGGAACTTCGATGATTCTCCCTATGAGAATTTTGACCATTCGTTCAGACTCCTCAAAGACTTCTGCCCAATTATTTTGGTCTCGTCTTCTTCTCATTCAACTTCTGCGAGGTAATTTCAGACCTCTTCCTTCCTTTTAATTCTCTCAATCCCCTATCCTTCCTGAGCTTGACCTTTGCTATGGATTTAAAGCTTCAAAAGGACTCTTGCGTGCACTCCTTGCGGCATCCAAGATAACCTCTGGTTATTCACCACCTCCAACTCTGTGCACTTTCCTGCAACAATAGTTATTCGACCTTCCTCCTTGGTTGGTAAAGTCTAAGACTCTCTCTTGCCTGTGCACCCTTTTCACGGATCTTGTGCTACACCTGCACTCTTCCTAGTATAAGAACACTGGTATCCCTCCTGAGATTTTCTGAGATAAAACTCAGAACTTCGTCAATGCACTCCTTGCAGACTCTTGCTGCACTCCTTGTAGGATTTCTCAGGAAGAGAAACAATTGAAACTTATACTTATCTTCTCACAGACTTCATACATTCAATCATGAAATCACAAGCATATACGCACATAGCATTGAAAATACATGCATGACAGAGAACATAAGAAAACTGTAAACATACCATTTAAATATGTAAATGGAATGCATAAAAACACCATGAGATTGGATCAAAGCTTCTTTATACTAATCCAAGTGCATCTGTACATGGGTTCAATAGCAACAACTATCTTCTTATAAGATTTGTACAGTCTCTGTTCTTCTGCTCTCCTATTCTCTTGCTCTACAACTTACAATTGAGAATAACTGATTACAATACAATACCTATGAGGGAGCTTTCTAGAGTTTTCCCTCTTACAACTCTAGCTATCTAATCGGAATTAAAAGCTATCTACTTTACATTCATTATAATTAAATTCCTCCATATCCGACATATGAGAGCAACGCTCAAGATCTGTTTACAATCTCCAAACATAAATGAAAATACATATTTTCAGATATTACATTAATGTTCCTTTGAAATTCTAAACGTTCTCAAAATGTGCGCTGGTGCAATTCCAACTGTCTTTCACATTTGCTCTTGGTTTGTTGGCTCGCTTATGATGCTCCTGCATCAAGGATCTAGTGGAGTGCACGCAAATCTCCTGTCCTCTGCGGAGTAAGATATCGTGGCTCTGTGCATGTAGAAGAATGACAGAAAGAGATAAAGAATAAGAGTTGGTGGACATAGCCCTAGGGTGGGGGTGAACCACGTATATCCCATGTTGTGGTTGCTTTGTGCTTTATGGTTGTTCTCTTTTTTATGTGGTTAAATGATTAGTGCACGAATGTATTCTTAGAATAATCTAATATGGTATCTTAGTGCCGAATAATGTGAATGAATGCTAGATCTGATCTATGTTGGTATACTTAGTGCTTGAATCTATTGGATCTGTGTGAATACTACGCTGATCTATTGTTAGGGTTTAGTTGCACTTTAAGATAAAACTAAATATTAATGAATTATAACTACTAAGTGCTCTGTTAAGGTGTTACACTCATAGATCTGTGTCCCAGCTAAGGTTGCAGGCATCTGAGTCCTGCAACCACCCCTGCCTCTACCTCGGGTGAGACTTCATTTTCTTCGCAGGTGTTGCCGAAAGGGCCAGTATTTAGGGTTTTGTTGGTGCACTGTTGTAAGCATTGAACCTTGGGTCTGCCCCCATCCCAACACTACTCAATATAGTCCTCTATTTTTTTTGCAGAATTTGTTTTCTTTACACCCATAAAATGTGCATACTTGGTAATTCAGTCAACTGCTACAAGGATTTTATCTTTACCTTCCTACATGGGTAAGGTTTCAATGAAATCCATTGAAATTTCTTCCAGTTTCTTATTAGGCATGTGTAAAGGATGGAGTAATCTAGGGGTCATGACACTTTCACTTTTGTTTGTTTGGAAACGGTCACATTATACTACATAATTACAAATATTATTATTCATCCCATTCCAAAAGAATGACTGACGTGAATTATAGTAGGTTTTGAAAAAACCTACTTGGTTTGCTGTCGTAGAGTCATGTGACTCTTATAGAACCTTGGATTTAAATCTTGAATTAGCATTTAGATAGATTCTTCCTTTATACCATAATATGCCATACCTCCATTCAAACTTGGGACGTTGACTCCAGTTATTAATTAATGAACAAGTCTCCATATTCTTGGTGTATTCACTTTGAATTAATCCAACCATTCAAGAATTACTACCGATATTGCAAAAACTTGTATTTCTTCATCCCTTCATGACATGACATCAACCACTATATTATCCTTCCCCTTTTTATGTATGATTTCCATATTGAATGTGGCAATTTTCTCTATCCATTTCTATTGTTCGGTTGTCAATGTTTTTTGTTGTAGTGGATGTGGAATACTATTATGATCTATACGTATTAAGAACTTGCTTCCTAGCAAATATTGTCACCATTTTTCTAATGCATGTATGATGTCAAGCATTTCCTTGTCGTATGTGGATTGTAGGCACTCTATTTTGTTTTGTTTCATGCTCTCAAATGTTATTGTATGTTCTTATTGCATCAACACCATTCCTATTTCAAAACACGAGGCATCACATTCAACTACAAATGGTTTTGTAAAATTAGGTGTTGCTAGTATTGTTGCCGAGGACAAGATTTTTTTCACAGCTTCAAAACATATTCTTGCTTCTTCACTCCAAAGAAGTGAATTTTTCTTTAGGAGGTTTGTTAGTGTAGCAATTATTTGAGCATAGTTTTTTATGAATAGATGATTGTATCCATGCAACCCCTAAAATCCTCTTAGCTTAGATATACTTTTTTGCTTCGTCAATTCAATGATTTCCTTGATTTTCTTGCAGTCTACCTTGAGCCATTCTTTTGATATAATGTGACCGAGATACTCCACTTCATCTTTCCCAAATGTACACTTTGATTTTTTTGCGTAGAATTGGTTTTCCTCCAAGAAAGAGAGTACTTGTTCTAAGTGCTTCAAATGTTCTGTTCATGTCTTACTGTAAATAAGGACATCATCAAAGTAGACTAGCACAAATTTCCTTAAGTATGGATGTAATAATTCATTCATCGTTGTTGATGCAAGAGCATCAAATGAAATCTTGAATTCTGACCCTAGGAGGGTCAAACAATTTACTAAAGGAGGCTGGTTCCCTTAATTTTAAATTTTCATTGTAACAAATAGGTCCAGAGACCTCTAGAATATTTTTAGATTGAATTTGTTGTATTAGGTGTAGTTTTGTTGCTTATTTTTAGAACATAGCGAGTAATTTAATGGTTTGTTGAGATTTGGCCAGTGTGTGGTTGTTAGATTTGTATGAGGGATCATTCGAGCTATATCATTGTGTAATTTTTGAGGTTGTAGAGGTTGGAGAGTGTGAGGTTGTGTGTGTATTGATTTCAGAGAACTCTAGGACAATTCATCCTAAGTTCTGGAATTGAATTAGTAAATTCAGGGTTTGAGTTCATCTATAGTGTTATGTGTCTCTTAGTTCAATTCTGATTTCGATCCCCTTCTCCGAAAATCAATTGAAGGAATATGTAAGTGAGATTTTCCATTTGATAGTGAGATTGCATAGTAACTTGTATGTTACAAGTTCGACAACCCTTGACCGTTAGATATGGAGAAAAGGTGTTTTGGTCATTAGATAATATTGTATAGAGGATTTAATCTCGACTGTTATATCCAAACTAGAGGAGAAATTAGAATGTCAGATCGTGATACAATATGCACAGATGAATTATCGAGGTTGATCTATGATCGTTGATCATATTTAGATCAATGATCCTCATTCTTCGTTGACCGGGTGGACGAATCGAAACTAGCACCATTGATCATGATCAAGATAAGATCCAACAACGGAGATCCATAGTGCAAGTTGAAGTTGCTTGATGTTAGGGTCCTAACCCACACATAGGTAGAACAATATATTCAGATGTAATAAAGGTCAATATTAATAAGGCCTTGCAATAAATAGAATAAGTCGAATATAATAAGACCTAATAGAAGCTTCCGCTTCTAGAAGGATCTTCCTCTAGATGCTTCTTTTGATAGACATATTTAATATAAATAGGAGTCGAGGGTATGAAAAACCTAGCTTGGAGATTATTGTAATAAAGCTCTGCTCGACTGGAGGTTTCCCCCTCGAAGAGACCCATGAACATTGCTCTCAGAATCAAAGTGCTATTTTTGTTGTTATTCTTATATCATTTCAGTGTTATTGTGATGATTATTCTGGTTATATTGCTGTTATTCTGCCATTTCTAGCATATTATTTCTATTCTTCATACTTTTTATATATGGTATATTACAAGTGGTATCATAGCACTTTCCTTGGCAAAAATTGTGGGTAATTTTGTTTCCAGGGTAGAGACGTATTCTGGCATCTTTAATCCACAAAGATCTGTCGTTACATGTATAAACCCGCAGTTGAAGGATTCATACACACAGGAAATACAAGTGGTTCTTAAGCGCACATCTGTTGGCCACCCTTGTAACCTCTGTTGGTACCCCTTCGAGTGGTAGTGCATCAGACAACACCTGTGTACGGATCGACCTAGATTTCCTGAAGCCCTCTTTAGATAAACCGATCGGCCGTCTGACTGCTATAGTGACACCGAGAACAACACTCAGGAAGATACTCTCTAGTACCTGGGTAGTCAGGTAGTACGGCTAAGGGTACGGTCTATCATCCTTAGTTAGTTCCCTGAGATATTGGGCCGAGTACTACTGTTGGAACCCACACGTATATTAGAGAGCTATAGCACATGACAAGCCCTTGTCTGTAGAACCCTTGAATACCTAACCCTTGGGGATTGACGCAGACCTATCGACCCTCAGGCCGATATCCACTCATAGGATCGTTCTTTATCTCCCCTGAGCCAGATTGGCTCTTTCGATTCCTCTCTGGAATCTCAATTTCAATTGATCCACAGGTCCTTTTCGCAGCTCGCAATCTCACGAGTTCGCAAGTCATGACTCCCGACTCTTCCTCTCCAATCTCGCGATACCCGAGATCACAAAATGGGTATAGCTCTTCCTCTGTCAGCGCCTTCCTCACGCGACCACCCTCTAGGATAAGCGCTAGCACCTTTCGCTATTCGTCGCTTCGCAGGTTCGAGTGTCCAACCTTGGCACTTTTCTTTCACGAACCCCTGAGAGGCGATGTTGACTTTTCTCCTCTCATTCTCACTACTCGCGACTTCACGAGTCGAAGGGTCGAGCTCACGTACTCTTATCTCATGAAATACCGAGACGCGAGAGGTCAACGGGTGTTGACTTCTTCACTAGGTGACGTGTGTCCGCCTGTCTATTTTCCTGGGCCCACCTTGTGGTTCGGGCACATGTCTCTTATGCCCAACTTCGGCACTTTGCGACTTCGCTTCTCGAAGCGCTACCTCCTTTGTATCCTGACACCTGAAGTGCTGAGATCCTAAACTCCTTGCTACCCCTTATCACAACTCGCGACTTCGGGACTTTTCGGACAATAGTCTCGACTTCTTATCCATCGATATGCTGAAATTCTGACACGTCGTTAACGTGGGTCCCACAACGAAACTTCCCACCTTTTTGGAGTTCTCGGACTTCACGACTTCATGAATCCTGATGCTAAGCCTTCAACTCTTCAACCCACGAAACCCCAAAATGAGATTACATGAGTGATCCAACGACCCCTGTTGGCTTCAGATCCTACGACTGTCCTAGATCCTCGCGATTTCACCACTCGCAACTTAGAGCACCAAATATTTGGGCTCTCACCATGCGAACCTATGAGTTCGCGAGATCCCTAGATCTCTGCCACTTGTCCTCCTTCGATGGACGATTGTGATTTTCTTGCGACTTCGACACTCGCGAAGTTGAATGACTTCCCTTTCTGACCTCCGATACCCGAATCCCCAATATGGGTGATCTCGCGACAAGTGTCCTCCTTCTGATGAAGGGCTCAAATTCTTTTGTTGTTTCATGAATTCACCTTTCAAAACCTCACAAATCTTGATGAAAAGGTTTTAAACTGTAACTCCCCTACTCCTCTGCACAATCCGACGACTCTCGGGACTTCGCGAATTCTCCACGGAGAATTTCGACCGTCCAATTCCTCCTTAACAACTCCTACGAAATGAACAAGTATGCTTTCCCGAAACTTGTCCACCAACAAACAATGTCGCTACGCCTTCTTACAACTCTTCAAGGCACTAGCCCTCTTGAGCTTTCTCCACAACTCGAGTCTTCAAGAAGACTCCTGCATGCACTCCTTGCGACAATTCTTCAAATACTTCCAAGTATTTGAACCTCTTCAACTCTGCGCACTCCCTGCGACAACAATCTTTCAACAGTTTCGCTCAGGTTGCAAACACCGAGACTTCACTCGGCCTGCGCACTCCTTGCATGGCTCCTGTGCTTGACTTGCACTTCTGTGAGAATGAGAACAAGGTTATCCCTCCTGTGCTTGCAGAGACGAACTCTGACTTCTGTCAATGCACACCTTGCGGACAATTTCACTACACTCCTTGCAGGAAACCTCTTGCTCAGATAGAGAAACAATTGAAACTCATTCCTTACTCTCCCTCTCTTCAGATTTTAGACATTTAACATGAAATCATACATTCATGCATCAAAGAAAATGCATAATAGAGAGTAAACAAGCATATCTCAATCAACATGTACAACACATAAAGCAATTGGACACCATGAGTCTGAACTAAAGATCTTTGTATTAATCCAGAACTTCTGTACATGGGTTTTTACTTTACACAACTCTCTGCTTCAGCTCTCCTATGCTCTCTTGATTGATTATGCTACTAATGTTACAATGATACAAGTGAGGGTGTCTATATCCATTTTCCCTCTGGCTCCTAAAACTGTATAATCTAAGAATTCAAAGCTACCTACTTACATTTACTAGCATAAATTCCTCTTAGTCCTTCAGACGAGAGCGAGACGCTCAAGGTATGATTACAATATACGAGTAGGCCCTTTCTTAATTATTTTATTTACATTTGGAACATCGAACTTCAAAACATTTAAACCAATTCATCATGTGCCAAATGCGTTGGCGCTTGCCCCACACTTGCTTGTTGTTGGCGATGCTCCTGCATCAGGGATAGAAACATAAAAAAAATTAAAAGAGACAAGATCTATTGCTACGCAACTGTGTTCAGGTTGCCAAGTAAATACACATTTATTTTTGGTTAAGCATTTGGGCATTCCCTCTTTGAAGTATTCTTCAAAACAGAGTATAACTTCGCAGGTGTTAAAAAAAAAAAAAAGTCTGGATTTTTTTTCACCATTATTTGAGACCTATTCCATTGTATTCATCTCTTTGCTCATATCAAATTCATACATATCATTTTTTGGAAAAATTTTTGACC
>JASDQU010588048.1:13503-27032 GCA_032191745.1 Picea mariana | reverse complement strand
AACTGACAGACTTTGGACCAGGGTCCATCTTCAGACTATTTCTTCCCTTATTGGGATCAAGATTTCCTCCCGGATCAGGCGTCAAGGGAGTCGGTGGAAGGGTTCATTGCCTTCAATCTACATCCCTCAAACCTCAATGGGTGGGATTCAGTTTACAGTGGGTAACCTACAGGTAATACACACTTAGCACTCAATCAAGGTTTGGCGGGTGCTACTGGGACTAGGCGAAGGAAAAAGAGCAAGTGCATTGGCTCCTCAAAGGCAGACCCTAATTTTATTCTCGAAGAATACCTGACTTTGTCCGGGGTGGCAATGATGGTCGATAAAACCATAGTAGGAAGAGCGTATGGTCAACATTTCAGTGAGAATACTTTGAAGATCTGGGCTGAGACAAACTGGGGTGTGACCTTCAACCCAAATCCCAGGATTAGTCAGCTCTCTTGGGGTTGGTTCATGATTATTTTCTCGAAGCCTTCCCAGGCGAGGGTCATTCTTCAAAAATGTTGGTTTATCGATTCCTCTCCGATCCTATTGAATTTATGGAACCCCACTTTTGATGCAGCATGTGAGCGCTTGGATTCCATCCCAATCTGGGTGCAATTGTTGGGCTCCCCTCCTCACCTATGGACCGATAAGTGCTTCCAAGCTATTGGGAATTTTCTGGGGGAGTATATGAACGTCGATATGGGATTCATAGAATCAGGGGAGATGTTGGTGGCAAGGATTCTAGTCTCATTGAATATTCAGGAAGGTCTTCGGGAGTTCCTTAATTTAATTGACTTGGAAAGTTCCAGGGTTCAAATACTAGACTATGAAGGGGTGCATTTTCGGTGTAGGAGATTCCATGAATATGGGCATGTTTTTATAGACTGTCAGAATCCCTTGCGGGGGCGCTATAACAATGGACCCACTTTGGCGAACAGGCTTGATCAGGGGCGACAAAAGGAAGTTGGAACCAACTCTCCCTCCACAGTGTCGGCTTTGTAGGGTACCCCAACATGTGATCTGGTAGAGTCCCCAAACATAATGGTTGACGGGTCAGTTGTTCTGGAGGGGAATGATTTGTCTTTGGTTCCGACCTCAGGGGATGTGGTGAGCACAAAGATCATCCCAGAGGTAGCCTCTCAGCAATTGATCGACAATATATTGGGTATGCACCTCTCTATTTCTAGTCCAGTTAATGGATTGAATAAATCTTTTAATTTTATTATGGTGGACTGTAACCACTCACTTTGGGATCTCCCTTTCCTAAATAATGTTTCTCTATGCCCTTTCTTCAATTCGTCGCTTTCCCTTTTTCCGTCATTGGTTGACTACACTCTCCGCCTAGACTCGCCTCCTGGATCCCCAACTTCCTAGACATCAGAGGAATCCTCCTCTGATGGATCTGAGGACTCGACTATATGTTTCCAACTTCGTAATAAATCAATTTCCATTCCCACAATAGATAATAGAGGCATGGGCCCTAACCCAGAGATTATGAAGACTAAAAAGGGTCGCGAAAGAAATTCACACCTTTCCAAGGCACAATCCCATGCTTTGGTTGATATTGCTTCTGGCTGACAACGGTCACTTCTAGGGGAACTTAGAGCAGCAAAATCCCCAACTGGGGTGCCCCCGTGAAACTCCTCACCTATAATTGTAGGGGTTTGGCGAGCCCAAAAAAGAAATATGCTCTGAAGTGGCTGGTAACATTACACCAGCCTAATGTAGTACTTTTTCAAGAAACCTTAGCAGATGAATTCACGACCACCAAGATACTAAATTCTCTTCGCCCAGGTTGGAATTTTCTGGGGATGGATGCCCGGGGTAGGTTGGGTGGTCTTGTTTTTGGCTGGATATCTAGGAGTATTAATCTTTTGAACTCATGGGATTTGGACTCTTTCTTGGGGGGGAATTTATGATGAAAGGAGTTGGGATGGAGGTCAAAATAATCAATGTTTATGGACCTCATTAAGATCGGATCACATTTTGAGAATCCATGTTGGGTAAATATCTATTGAAGGATGACAATCTAATTATTGGAGGTGATTTCAATTTCTCACCAGGGGAAGATGAGAGTTAGGGCCCCTCAACCCACCCTAACAATCAAGCAACATTCTTCAACAATCTATTATCTTCCAAATGACTTATTGATATAGCTCCCCTAAAGCTACTACCCACCTGGAGGAATATGAGAGTAGGGGAGGCTCGTGTTTCCAAGAGGATAGACTGCTTCTTGATTTCAGAAAATTTGGTGATGCTTCCATTTCAATTTCGACGATGGATTGGGAGTGGAGGTGAATCAAACCACTCCCAGTTTGGTTTGAATTTGAAGGTGGTCCCCAAAAGCCCGTCTCACCTTTTAAATTCAACTCTTCCTGGTTATTGGATGAGGGTTTTCAGAATTTGTTCAAGTCTAACTGGATTGGATTAAGGGATTCTAAGGGTATCCCGACTACCGTCCAATTTGCAGCAAATCTTAGAAGAATAAAAAAGTTGTCCATCCCGTGGGAAAATTCAAAATAGAGAGAAGAGGAGCAGGAACTCCAAAGTATAGAGGTTTTGGAACTTATCTATCAAGATTCAAATTCTAGATTCATCTCAGACTCCTCTAGAGACAATCTGAAAAGGATCGAGGAAAGGCATAGACAACTATTGGAGGATCAAGAAGCAACTTGGAGGCTAAAAAGAAGAGCAATTTGGCTTGAGAACGATGATGAGAATACAAAAAAATTTCAAGCATGCGCAAAGGGGAAGAAAGCAGCCAACACAATTTGGATTTTAAAGGATCAGAAGGGTAGCTCGGTCACTTCTTTCAAAGGGCTCACGAACATGGGTAAAAACCACTTCCAGTCTTTATTCAAAGCGGACAGACATGTGAACATAGTGGACATTATAAGATTGGTATTATACTTTCCTAGCTTTGTGGATGAAGAAGGGAACCAAGAACTCTATGCGGAAGTCACTAAAGTAGAACTAAAAGAAACTCTTCATAGCTTCCAGAAAATAAAATTCCAGGCCCAGACGGTTGGACAATTGAATTCTACAAGGGTTTTTTTGACCTTATTGGAGGAGATTTACTAAAAGTCATTGAGGAATCTAGAACCAATGGCAGAATTCACAGTCCTTTCAACTCCACTTTTATTGCTCTAATTCTTAAGGTGGATAACCCTTAGTCTTCTGATGACTTCAGGCCAATTTCACTCTACAATTGTATTTACTAAATTATTGCCAAGATCATAGCTCGGCGGTTGAAGCCAATACTTTCATAAGCCATTTCCAAAGAACAATTTGGGTTTCTTGAAGGGCATCAGATTCATGAGGCAATAGGGGTAGCCAGGAAGGCCTGCATAGCCTGAAGACAACAAGAGCAAAGGGGAATATTCTAAAGATTGATCTGTCAAAAGCTTATGATCGGGTGGATTGGTCATACATCCGGCTCTTACTTACTCATCTTGGATTCGAGGACCCCTTCATAAAGTGGGTGATGGCATGTATAACTTCGGTATCTTTTGCAGTCCTTATCAACGGGGTTGCATCCCCCTTCTTCATTTCAGAAAGGGGCCTTCGTCAAGGATGCCCTATGTCCCCTCTCCTTTTCCTATTGGTAGATGAGGGCCTGAGTAAGGCCATTGAAAACGTAGTCAAATTAGGGGATTTTCAAGGAATTCAAGTCGTCCCTAGAATGAGGATCATCATCTCCTATTTGTGGACGACATTCTTATTTTCTACAATGGTAAGGTTGGGGATGCAATAATCCTAGTGGAAATACTTTCCCTCTTCCACTCGGCTACAGGGATGCAAATAAATGTTCAAAACTCCACCCTCACTATTTCAGAGATGGAAAGAGAGGTAGTGGCCACCTATAGGAGACTATTTCCTTACTCAATACAAGATATCTCGGAAGGCATAAAATACCTGGGATTTCAGTTGAATCCGAACAACTATCGAAAATAAGATTGGAAATGGTTGCTGAAAAAATTGGAGAAAAGGTTAAGTGGTTGGAGCTTCAGGTGGTTGTCTAGAGCAGGCAGACTCACACTAACCAAATCTTTCCTAGAAGCCATTCTATTATATTGTATGTCTCTGGCCTGGATTCCAAAGGGCGTATTAGAGATGATAAGGAGGACTTGTTCTCGGTTTATTTGGTCGGGATTAGGGGATAAATTTACTCAGCCCTGGGCTAAATGGGAACGCATATCGCGGCCAAAAGCCTTAGGAGGTTGGGGACTCAAAAACATTTTTCCGTTCTCCAATGCCTTGGCGGAAAAGGCATGTCAGCGTATTATATCAATCACCAGTCTGTGGACGCTGGTGGTTACACAAAAATACATCTTCCCGGATTCATTGGAAGATCAGATTCATTCACCAAACAAGACAACATGTCAATGCTCGATTATTTGGAAAGCCATGATATCATCCTTTCTAGTGGTAGGGGAGAGCCTGGCATGGAGGGTAGGTAAAGGAAATCACATTCGCATGGGTGTAGATCCCTAGCCTGGTAGTGGTCTCTCTCATATTTTACCAGATGATCTAATTATCCATCTTCACAGGCATGACATCACCTTTCTCTCCAACCTTGTTGATCCCCCCTCAACTACACTCTAGAACTAAGGTTGGAGAAGTGTTATATCTCTGGGATTAAATGGTAATAATGTTGTCTTATTGGAAAACTATATTTCAGCTCTCCAAAGTGGATACATCGTGCTATCAGACAGGAAAGATGAATTAGTATGGAAAAAGGATCCTCTTGGTTCCTACACTCCAAAATTTGGCTACATAGATTTGAATATGGAAATTTTTCAGCAAAATCCCAGTTGGTGGTGGTGGGGACTATGGAAGCTAAAATGCGCCCAAAAAGCCAAAATATTCATGTGGGTGGCTCTAAATGAAAAAATCCCAACTTGGGACAATTTGAGTAAGCGTCAAATAGAAGGACCAGGTAGATGCCCACCTTGCCAAAAGAGTAAGGAATCCACTCTCCATATTCTCATCTCATGTCCCTTCTCTAAGAGAGTATGGACCGAAACTCCCACAAACCTCAAGAAAATATGTGTTTGGGATGGAAACTCATTGGAACTAGCATGGAAGGCTTGTATTAGAGATCCAATCCACAAGGAAATAAAATCTCTTCCTCTCTTAATTAGTTGGGGCATTTGGATGGCCATGAATGTAGTAATATTCAAAGAAAATCCTATATTCCAGAGGTAATTGCAGCCCAAAGTTTATCCATCTTGTCTCACTTCCCACAGTCAAAAGAAGCTCCGACATTGTAGTTAAGGCAACCAAAGGTCATTAACACTTCAAAACCATGGGCATTCTTTGATGGAGCCTTTCAAAACTCCACTTGCGGGGGGGAGTAGTTCTCCACCTAACAGAAAACCATTATTTCCATATAAAAATGGGGTTGGGTCAGGGTACAAACAACTATGTTGAACTTTTGGCCCTAAAACTGTTACTTCTTTATGCCAGAGAAAAAGATATTCAAATATTCAAATATTTGGTGATTCTATTAATGTCATCAATTGGGCAAGAAAACATCAAATTTGTCACAACATATTTCTTATACCTATCCTGGAGAATATATTCTGTTTGTTGGATGCATTTGATTCGTTGGTTATCTCCCATGTATACAGGGACAAGAACACGATAACAGATTCTTTGTCCAAAGCAGGTTTGCAACTCACACTGGGACAATGGCACTTCACAGAGCATAAAGGGGAGGACTCTAATGCCTTTTATCACCGACCGTTTATAGAAGAACATGGACAATCTTGGACTTAAAGAACAGACATAAAGATTTGTATATTTCTCTTTTCATGATCGACACTTTTTGGGCACTATTCGTGGGAGTATCTTTTTTCATCAGTTTTGAGGTCTTCTAAGTTCCAAGATATCTGCATACAACAACTATTAGATCTAGGACGAAGGCTGAAATCTCTCTTTAGCACTGCATCTATAAGACAATTGTCAACAGTTTATATCGACACTCTTTATGAAAGCATTAAAACCTTTTGTGTTTTATGTAGCATTTTATTTACCATGTATATATCCGACTATAACCCTACAAAATGTATTCCACCTTGTTCTGGGTGAGGAATTTTTTAAGCATATTGTCATGCCAAGCATATCTTTACTCATGATAGTCAGAGTTTATAGTGGTCCCCTTTTTTTGATACGGGCCGAGAGCCTTTTTACTATAGCCAAAAATGCACATAGTTGGTGTGATGTGCTCATTGAAGCACCTACAAAATGTAATTTTGTCTCTCCAAAGAAATAAAATTACGCTTTTTTCGGAGGAAAAAAAAAATAAATAAATAAATTGGAAAAATAAAAATAAATAAATAAACAATTTTTTTCAAAAAAACTGAAAGAAATAGAAAAATTTATACACAATATTTAAAAAAAAAAATACATATTTTATAATTTTAAAACACTAAAATAAAATATTTAAAAAATAAAAATAAAAAAATAAAAAAACCACTTATAAAATAAAAATTTCAAAACTAAATCAAACATAATAAAATTTGTGTTTAAAAAACCATTTTTAAAATAAACTTTATGAATTTGGGCATGGGGGGTGATGTTCGGCAACGCCCCAACCCCCACAGCACCCACACCGGCAAAACAACACATTCTTTTTAAACAATTTTTTTTATTTATTTTTATTAAAATTGTTTCTTAGTTTAGTTTTAACGTTATTTTTTAATTTTTGTTTTAATTTTTCTTTTTAATTTTATTAAATTTGTCTTCATGTTTTTTTTTTTTACTTTCACTTTGTTAAGTTTTTTTATTTTCAAATTGTTCTTATATTTTTTTGAAATTTATGTTTTTTATTTTATTAAATTTGGTTTGATTATATTGTAAAATTGGTTTGAAAATTTTGTGCTTAAATTTTTTTTTTTATTAAAAGTTTGTTGTTCTTATTAGTCCCTGCCAAAGCAGGACTATAGCAATGAGTTTTCGTTGACTATGTATTAGTTTGGAGTTGACTAACAAAAAATTAACAATTTGTTGTAGTTAAGCTTCAGATTTTGAATTTTATTATTTTGTTTAGATATTTAAATTTATTTATCTCTAATATGATTGGGTCATTTTTTAAGGGTCTTATTGTAGAAAGGATGGTGCCATCAAATCAGAAAACTTTATCAACTTTATTTACGACGGGCAGTTTAATAAAGACTTATTCGTGACTTGAGCAAACAAAATTTAATATTCGCACTAGAGCCAATTTAAAAATGCAAAATTAACTAAGTGTTCATTACAATAATGAATTGATAAATGCGTTGGTTGGAGAATAAAGAAGACGACGGGTAAAGTTGTCCTTGAGAGTACTTGTCATAAAATCAATTGTACAACCCAGGCCATATGTCTCACTCAAATCTACTCATGTTATGTCACTAAGTGTTTAATGTCAATCAAGGACCAAAACACTTCAGAAGAGTCTCGAAAACGATGTATGATTCTTGGTTCATGAACAAGGTTAAATGTATAGCGCATGTTAGACCACATATACATAATCGTTGAATTTGTTTGCAAAACAAATATGTATATAATATAGTTTGAAATTGATATCTTGACCGATGGTTTGATTGTAATACAAGTTTTGGGTGTTTTAAATATGTTCACCCAAATTGTAATATGATAATAATATAGCTTAGGATGAACATAAACTAAAAAAAAACTAAAAATACTCACCAAAAAAAACTAAAAAAATTATTAAATATTCACCATAAAAAAACTAATAATTAAAATCTATATAGGATAAATAATATATATAATTATTCGTTGCAGTCGGGCAAACAAAATTTAATATTCACTTGTAGGCGTATGTTAGGGGTCTTAAAAACCATTAATGGGAGATGACTGCATAGGTATATTTTTTAATGTCATTTTGAATGCGGGGTTGTTTTCTATGCAACACCTAAGCACTTAATAATGAGAGTCCACTGCATGGTATATTTTTTTAATGTTTTTTTAAATGCAGGGGTGTTTTCTATGCAACAGGGCTCGATCCGATGCATTGACTCTTTGGCAGATGGCTCAATCTGGTGCATTGATTCTTTGGTAGATGACTCACTCTGGTGCATTAATTGTTTGGCATCTACTTCATGTTTGTTTGCTTTATCGTAACGTCATGCTTTAGCATACAACTCTTTACCATTGCAGTTGACTTCGGACGAATCAACCCTGCTCTCGAAGGTGCTTAGATTGTTTTGAACAAGCCCCCTACGCCTCTTCGCGAACGTGACCTGCCTGGTCAAAGCGTTAGCATACAACAGGGAAAGGGAAAAGTTCCACCAACGGGAAATATGAGATTGCAACAACAGCCAACCGCCATCTATAGTTTCTCTTGTGTAACATTCAGTGTGGCCACAACTCTTCATGATTCCAAGAGCTTCTTCAACAAGACATCTACAAAAGTCACAGTTCTTGTAACATAGCCTTGTGCTGTGAATTATCGATAGTGACAATGTGCAGAGTTGCAACAGTGATGTCTGTGGTTACTTAGTATCTCTATGAAATCTTTGTTTGATGAGATATAGTTTTCTCAGTCATGGAAATTGTATGTAACCCAAACTGCACTCATTTTTTGGATTTCTAACACAGTTTTTCATTTATTTTTATGTTGATTCATGCATTCGTCGTGTAGCGGACAACCTTACACCATTGTCGTTGGTCGTGGCCCTGATAAAAAAACCCTACAAGTGGGCTATGTCAAAATCTACGACGTTGATCCCCAATTCCTCTCGGCGCCATCCAACACCACCCTCCAAGTAATTATTTTTTTCCTTAAAATATAATGTCAGATTTTGCTTGGAACTATGAGAGCATTCTAAGAAATAATTTCATTAGCACCTTTGTGGGTCGGGGGCTCATATATTTGATATTAGTAGCAATAGTTTTGTTAGCGCTGGGAATCTTGCTCTTCTCGTCGTTCTGCTTCGGGAGATCAGAGATCCAAAGAAAGGCTGCAAATTTCCCATCCATCCCCATTTTAAAGTAGAAAATGTTTGTTCTTGCACTTCAATTGCCTTGTTCTCTAAGAGCTCTATTCTAGAATGATGTAGTTCTAACTTATGAGTGTAAAATTCTCTACAACATTGATCAGGATTAGTGAGATGTCTTGTTCTCTGATGTAACCTGCACACAAACAACTAGCTAGCAATGTAATGGCAATCAAGTCTATGAGTTTTAGGTTCTTGGTTGTTAATCACCCAACAAGCATACAAGGCATTGCTCTACCTCCATCCAATGATAGGCAAAAAATGCTATGTTCTGAGATTGACTCACTACTTGGTTTTCTCCTCAATATTAGCCTGGTCTATGAATATCTTGATAACATCCCCGCAAGGGAAAAACTCTTCCCTAGCTACTTTTTATGAAGTTGGTAGAGCTTAACTAGATAGTTTCTCTGGATTGGAATATCAGTAACGACGATATTTGGCTTACCCTCTAAGTTGCTCATCTCTAGTTGTAGTGATGAATATTGATAAATATCAGGTTATCATGTAGCCTTTTGAAGGAAGTAGCATAGTTAATAACCTTTGTTTCATAACATCATCACAATGTTAAGCAGTGAGTAAAAGAAAAGTAGATGCCATGATTATTAAAAGGGTCCAAAACCTTTGTTGTCGATTGTGAAATTTATCGTAGCTAAGAATTACAGCTATATTTCCTTGCTCCAACAATAAAGGAACTCTTCTTATTTTCCCATATATTTGATATTAGTAGCAATTGTTTTGTTAGCACTAGGAATCTTGCTCTTCTCGTCATTCTGCTTCGGGAGATCAGAGATCCAAAGGATGCAAATTTCCCATCCATCCCCATTTTAAAGTAGAAAATGGTTGTTCTTGCACTTCAATTGCCTTGTTCTCTAAGAGCTCTATTCTGGAATGATGTAGTTCTAACTTCTGAGTGTAAAATTCTCTGCAACACTGATCAGGATTAGTGAGATGTCTTGTTCTTTGATGTAACCTGCACACAAACAAGTAGCTGGAAATGTAATGGCAATCAAGTCTTTGAGTTTTAGGTTCTTGGTTGTTAATCACCCAACAAGCATACAAGGCATTTCTCTACCTCGATCCAACGATAGGCAGAAAATGCTATGTTCTTAGATTGACTCACTACTTGGTTTTCTCCTCAATATTAGTCTGGTCTATGAATATCTTGATAACATCCCCGCAAGGGAAAAACTCTTCCTTGGATACTTTTTATGAAGTTGGTAGAGCTTAAATAGATAGTCTCTCATGATTGGAATATCAGTAACGACGAGATTTGGCTTACCCTCTAAGTTGCTCATCTCTAGCTGTAATGATGAATATTGATAAATCTCAGGTTATCATGTAGCCTTTTGAAGGAAGTAGCATAGTTAATAACCTTTGTTTCATAACATCATCACAATGTTAAGCAATGAATAAAAGAAAATTGGATGCCGTGATTATTAAAAGGGTCCAAAACCTTTGTTGTCRATTGTGAAATTTATTGTAGCTAAGAATTAGAGCTAGATTTCCTTGCTCCGGMAATAAAGGAACTCTTCTTATTTTCCCATTTTTTGAACRGAAATAATGCRGCCAAATATTGAGAGAAACAAAGGAAATGGATTCTCGAATTCAAATAACTCAATAAAGCCTTGATATACTCATTGCAATGTACATCTTCATGGTAGGTCCAAAGGAAAACTCGCCCAACCACTTTCTTGAAAGCGAAGCACTGCTCGGTGGCCTTGCTCAAGAGAAGGTAAGATCAGATAATTTTATGTTTGAAGGACTATGAACCCCTACAGTTCAAATAAATCTGCTACACTTATGCGTTGAATTTGAACCCATCAGTTAAGTAATCAACCAGATGGTTGTGGTAAACTAATCATCAATTTGATTGAAGGTGGAATGGAGCAGTTTGCAAATGTTGTGGGTGTGCATACAGCTCTTGCAGCCATTGTATGGTTGTGTATGATGGTATTTCTACAGCTAACGGTCTTTCAAACAATGAATTGCTAAATTTAAGGGCTGAGAATGGAAACTCAGCTAAGAATTTACAACAAAAAAATTATCACAGCCATTGATTTTGGGACTCCATGAGATGGACACTTTGTGTCATCTAGTTGTTATTTTTCCCAAAAATTACCATAAGTTGATTTTGAAAAAACGAAATCAATAATACAACCTAAAATTCTTCATATCCATTCACTTAACACAACTGAGGTATCAATACCATCTAACAACCACTAAATACTCTTAGAACAATCCATTAAACATCAATAAGAGTAGCATCTTAAACACATCCAGAGAATCCTCACTACAAATAAAATCAATCACATAATGTGCACATTGATTTTATCTTGGAAAACCAATTTTGAAGGTTTGTTCAATTCTCATTTCAGCAATCTCTGGTAACCTGGTTACAATGCAACTCATTGCATTGGGCTTGTGTCTCATTGCATTATTGATTTTTGTGTTGCTTCTGAGAAGAAGAAGTAGATGTATTTTCATGTGTGACTTTGTTTTTCTTCATTGTATTGTCCTCAGTTGAAGAATGGATGCCATGTCCTCAATATTTCAATCAAACTACTACTTTGGGACCGAAACAACAACMCAMTAAGGCAAATTTGTAGTTTGGGACTTCGAAGAAGCATGAAGGGTTCTCACCATATGTGAATATGAGGTACCATATGGGCCTTGTGTTGACTTTTGCTATCAGTTTCCATACAATTGGAAGATGGAGTAAGAAGGAGAAGAGGGTTATCGATGAGTTTCTTCTATCTATCTCTAATAATATAAAGAGCCCTTTTTTGGGTCAATGGTGGAAAACGGTGCAGCTCTATACGGTTTAGATTGTGCCAATATTAGCAGAAACATAGTTATTGCAAGTCAGCAAAAGGATTACTACTCCCATGATAAGATAATGAGTAGGTTGATTATTCAGGGCAGGCCTGCTTCCCAATTACAACAAGTTATTGAGCGAAGAACTTATAGTCTCTAAGACAAACATCACCACAAATTAAAAGAGTAAGAATGTCCTTCCATTTTAGGGAGTAATGGACTTTTTTGGTTCTAAGTAGGTCAATTTACCAACACAACTAATTGAACTGACCCCAACCCCTTCCCCTTAGGCGTTCATAGAGTAAATAGGGTAGAGTAAATAACAAATTGCACTGATGTTCTATTTATTTTATTTACCCCCTATGGATATATAAATCATAGACAGAAAGTTAATTTTTTGACTGGTGCAGCAGAAGAAAGACATTCTAGGAGACAAATTAGAGGGCAGAGACAAAGCTTATTGCAATTTGTATTTAAGTGATTTTGTTGACTTAGCCTCATCCCTCTATAATTGCACATGACTCTTGCAATTCATGTCGAAGTGTTTTTGTTAAGCTAGTATCATCACTCTATAATTGCACACAACTCTTGAAAGTATTTGCAATGTTAGTCTTATAGTTTGGGCATTTCATATGTCTTGATGGCAAGTGTTTTTCCATAAAAATTGTATATATATTTTATAGTCTAAATGCTTGGAAATTCTGTAAGATGTCAATATGTTATCTTGAGATCAGATTGTACTTTTCTAGGTTTGTAATTATGTTTTCCATGGTTACATGAATTAAATGAACTTAAAAAAACAATTATTGTTTTTCTATACAGGAGCAGCAGAGAATAGTAACAAAGAAAAGTTGAAGTTAAGGGAAACAAAAATCAAGGTATGCACCTTTGAAACTGTATTTCCCTTTTTTATTTCTGGTTAGGTAATGCCATAAACTTAACCTAGGAATAATTTGAGTACCATAAATTACAAAAATGGAAAAAATAATAGATGTTGAAAGCTACCAAATGAAAGAGCACTTCATTATACATAATAGCATTGATCATGTGTTGAATACCAATGGTCTTTTCAGATTACATGCATTCTCCTACTCCAGGAGATTGCTTGTTTGATGCATTTCAAGTCCTATTACACTTTTGTTATTCATCAATTCAATTACAAAATGGATTAATAGATCACTTCTTATTTTGTTTAAACAATGGTGATGTAGAAGCATTACAGTCATATCAATATGAACTAGCATCTTCTTTTTTGTACCAATTGCATGGAATTCATAACGTTCAGACATACCTTCACAAAATGAGATTTTCTGCATCTACAAATTTGAACCAAATTGAAAGAGGCCTATGGGGAGATACATTTTGCATACGATGGCTAGCCAGGTGGTTAAATGTATCAATTGGAATTTGGTCCTTAACAAAGAAAACAATATATTTTCTATTTAATAAAGATGCAAATACAGAACAATATTGCATTTTGTTTCATGATGCAAATCCTATCAGTGGTCACTATGAACCATTGATTTGCAAAAAAAAATCCATCTACACTTTTGAAGAAACTAATATTTGTTTATCACAAATGTGTAAAGATCTTGAATGCCATTGGAAATGTATTATGCATGATATGCATCGTCATGGATTGAACAGAGCAACAACTAGTACATCTAATTGCGAGGACAGTATTTTTAGTGCAATTTGCTATTTGGTGGCAATAGAATTTGATGT